>CAJHQP010000963.1:0-139987 GCA_905132765.1 Moricandia arvensis
AAGGAAGCTATGATGTAAACTTTAAACTATAATGTAACTTATAACTACGAGAGAAGATTTATACAGTAAAAACTATAAGCCTAGAATTATTGCTTAAAATAATTAGTGTTTTTGGATATGTGACTGTGTGAAATTAAATATTATTAACAATAATTACGCATAATTATTGTATTAGATACGTGTGAAAACATATTATACTAATTCGGAGAAAGGGTCCATACATGAGGTGAACTTTCATTTGGATATTAGTGTGGGTTTATATGTCTACACTCTAGGATACTCCAATTTTTTTTTTTTTTTTTGAAAAAACAAACTATGCTAAAATCATCTTTATTGACAATATTCATTGACCAATTCACTAATAAAACTGAAATTTGAAAATAAGAGAAATCTTTACCAAAAGAAAAAAAATTTATGCCACATAAAAGTATAAATCATGAGTCTGCATAACTTGGACGAATGATATAAAAAGGGACTACAGAATCACTGAAAAAACTCAACAATGCCGCATATTAATCGAATCAGTAAATTACCGATCACTTGCGACAAAACATCATCGTCCCAAAATGACTTTGACTTTATCTGACAATAATTACAATCTTGCAGAGAGATAAGATTGGCTCTACAGAAACCCAAAAGACAAAGTGTTATGAAGTTTCGGACACAACCATTAACTGCATTCTTCCTACTTTTCCTAAATTTCTTGAAAAGTCAACCTTTTCGCTTATACTCTGCGAAACTTCCAGATACATTGGAAATATACAAATAATCATATTACATTTTAAATGATTGAGGTCATTAATCAGTAATTAGAAAAATAATCTTAACGGCGGATAGGATTGGATCATCCGTTTTACGTATGATTATGGAATTGCCAAGTAATATAAATTGAACCTTGATTCTCTTTTTACAGAAAAGATTTTATTCCCGCAATGTATAAAAGTTTAAAACTATATTTAGTTTCATATATTTATATATGAGGTACGTAAAACAATAAACAAGCCAAACTCCACCTAATCTCCACCGCAGCAAATATAACAAGACACCAATATAAAAATCAGAAATTACCAAATTATATGATTTTATAACACTCCTAAATAAAAATAGTAAGCATACATAAACAGAAAAAGTTACAGCCTTAAAGCGGCAGTGAGAGAGACAGTAAAAAAAAAAGTAAACGGCCCGAAGCTGTAGAAACGGATAAATTATCAGTCTACGGTAAGTCGATGAATCAGAACGTCGGTACGACACCGTACTGTGCGGCTGAAGCGTAAACTTGACTAAAGAAAACGTCGTCGTTTTCAGTCTCAGTTCGTTTCACGAAACGACCCTTGATCCTTGGCCGTGACTCAGCGTAAGCTTTCCTCGTAGCGTAACGTATCGTCTTCTCGAACTTCCTGTTCTTTCGCTTCTCTCTGTACCTCAAAACCCTAGCCTCCCTGTCCATGGAGCTCGGTTGCTCTCCGGTGGTCCCCGTCGAAGTAGTGATCGTGCTCGTGCTCCGGTTAAACGGAACCGAGGTGGTCCCGTCAGGAACGACGCCGTATTCGAGAGATGAAGTCGAAACCTGATATTTAAAATCAAAGTTTACTACTTTAACGATATACACTATATAAAAACATGATATAATTTTAAAAGTTAATAACTTTCATATATATATATATATATTAATTTTTCTTTTAAAATTATAGGCTATAAACTTAGAAGTATTTGATCAAAAAAAAAAAAACTTAGAAGTATAACTAAAAATATACAATTTTAAGTCTTAAATTACATATTTATTTTTTTAAATTAGGATTTTTTTTTTCTTTTAAATTAGGAGGAGACTTACACTGTGGGTGGTTGATTGAGTTGGGTAGGTGAAAGTCGAGAGCTTTGATCTGCAGAAGTCTATGTCGAAACAATTGTCGTTGTTAATGTTAGTTAAAGGAAGAGGCTCTGTTTTTGTCTGAACCGGTACGAGGCTGTCTGGGTACTCGAAGTCAATGATTCGATCAAAGTCCGAGAACACAAACTCACAAGACTTCAGTTCAGTTCCGGTTTCGATTTTCGCCGGTTCGTTAAAATCATTAGGGAGCAGCCACGGGCACAAACCGAGTTCATCGGCGTTACCCATCACCGGCACGGCGGTTAAGTCCACGGTGGTGGACGAGCCGAGGATTCCAAACGTCGAAGGTGAGATTTTCGCGACGGCGGCGTCGAAGAACGACTCGGCGGGGACTCGTTCGTGGCGGCTAGCGAGAGGATTAGCCGAGTGGATGTCGGAGTCGCAGGCGACGCAGAGTGAGGCGGCGTCGGCTTTGCATGTGACGGCGGCGGGAGCTTGTTCGCAGACTTCGCAGAGGTACACGCGCTCGTGGCGCGTGAAGGAGTGGATCCTTGTGTCGCAAGTGATGCATAAGAAAGCTGAGTCAACTCGGCAGTACACGGCGGCGGCTACTGATTTACAAGCGTCGCAGGAACGAGCCGCCGTGGCCCAAACGCCGGAGAGTGATTTGATGCTCTCTAAGCCGAATCCCATTTACTTCTCTTTCTACTCTCTTAAATTTAATTCACAAAGCTCTCTTTTGAAGTTTATGGAACCTAAAGTTTGAGAAGGTGTGAGAGTTGGGTATTTGATTTGCTTGGATGATCTGTCATGTCCAGTCAGATAGAGAAGGCATACTACGCGTAAACGAATAATAATGTGACACATGGAGGAAGTGTGTCCACAAATACGTTTTATAATACAGTATGGGGTTTAATAATTGTTTTATTTTCTTTTGCTTACGCATGGAGAAATATATTTCTTAGAAACTAAAATTAGGCTGACAAGGAACCAGCTAATTATAAAATAAATTAGGCTGGATATCATAATTTTTTTGGTTTTTTTAAATGTCGGAGTATATGTTTAAACTTTTAATATCTATATAGTATGAAACATTTTAATAACCGTTAGATAATTTGGATGGTATTTTGAGTGGGGTTTATGTCATTTTCATACATTATTTCTTCTGTAAATGTTGCTTATAGTCTCCTATTTTAACAGGACTTGGAATCTTATAACTACTATTTAAATCCCTTTGTTAAAAATAACTACTCAATTTAATTAATTATAAACTATTGCTCAGTAGTGGATGACTTATCATTGCAATGTATTCGGATGGGGTCCCTGTGGGATGTTCTTGGAATTTTTAGATTGGAAAAAAGGACGAGATGGTCGGCACTAGAGGTCGGCATGATTTAGCTATTTATCTAGTTAGGCATGAAAGCAACATGCGATTTTTCTTACTAAATTCAGAAACTTTGACATCGAGAATTCATAAATTATATCTTTGCTTAAGATTTCATTTACCGGTTTTAGTAATAAAGATTTGGTACACTATGGATTAAGCAACACGCATTTTGTAATGTGTTGTAAAGCAACGTGTTCTAGATTCAGCTCACTTGAGAGATACCTGATTTCTCACTTTCACAGCACGACTATTGTTATATAGAGGATTACATTTTACATGAATTATCTCTATCTTGTTCTGATGTATCTATAATATATATAAAACTCTGACTTTTGAACTAAATTATTAGGCATGGGCATAGTTACTTATACCCGGCTTATATTTGTTACTTGATTCAGTTCGATTTTTTTTTAAAAAGTACTTATTACAATTATGTCGAGTAACAAGTAAGCGAAATTTATTATTCAGAAATAAATCAAGTATTAAGTTCATTTTTGTTTTTAATTACTTGGCTTATTATTTGGCTTGTTACTTATTATTCTTTACTTATTCTATTACTTGTTATATTTTACTTAGTTAATTAAATATTCAGTATATATTTCATTATTTAATCAAAATTTATGTATTGTATTTTAGGAGTGAGGACAATTACTCATTACTTGCTCTCTATTCGCTTTTAGTATGTAAATTTGAGTATTTGGTCTGACCAAATCGAGTATTAAGTAATCTATTTAAATTACTTACAAAAACAAAATAAATATTAATAAAAGTAATTACTTGGTGTTGTTTGGTTTGTTACTCGTTTTTGTTAATGAAATATATTTTCCTAAATCTTAATAAAATAACTCGTTTATATTTTTATTTTCATAAGTGAATCAAACATAATGCTATACATATACAAAAGTCTTGAAGTTTTCTCTTTCTAATTCTTTTCTTGAATTGACTAAAATAATGAAAACAATGACATTCTTTATATATAATTAAGTTATTTACTTTTAAATTCAAATGAATTACCAAATAATTTACCAATAATTATCAAATAATTTGTAAGTAATTTACAAGTAATAAGTAATAAACAAAGAAAATATATCACAAGTCTATCAATTTTTCGTAAGTACTTGAAACTGTAAATATTTGTTTTTAATAAACTAAATAGAGGTCTAAAATTTAAGTACATATACCAACTAAACCAAGGGTCCGATTGGTAATTGCTGTAGCTTTAAAAATTTTGCTGTAGAAAAAAAGTTGTAGATTTTTTGCTGTAGATTTTATGGAAAGCTGAGAAAAATTGCTTTGAAATTTTGGCTTTAGAAAGCACTTCTACAGCTGTAGGTTATTTTAAAAGATGTAAGTTTAAAAAAATCATAAAAGCTTGATTGGTGTGAATTTGGTGCTTTATAAATATTTGGTGCTCTGGAAAGCATCCACAGCTCTTACCAATCACACCCCAAATACCAAATATTTCATGTGTTTCAAAATACTTATATTTTACGGTACTACATAAGTATTAAGAAATTTATCTTTATATTTAAAAATATTATTAAAATATTAGTTATAAATTATTCAATCAATTATAAAAATAAATTACAAAAAAATCATTGATTACATGATTTTTGATAAAGTTAAAATTTACATTAAATTATGAAAACAATATTTTTTTTGAAACAGAAAAACTTTTAAATATTTTATATTTTGAAATGGAAGGAGTATATTGAAAATACTAAGTATTCAGATTGTGCTCATCCCTAAATTTTTTAGTGAAATAGATTGTGATGCTAATACTTAGATTTTTATCTGACATGTTGATTGATTTCTACGGGCAGATGCCAATGATATCTATCTTTATGAGATATCTTCCCTAGGTACACACATCCAAAAGTTGTGCTGTTTTCGCACCGAAAGCGATGCACTAGACATTTTATCGATTGGGCCCATCTCTAGAATTTATCGCCAATTTTTTAAACTAATGGAAGAAATGCTCCGTATTATCTTCTTATTGGATGTTAATTAATGTACTTATAGCATAATAATATTTAAAATTTTATTAAATTTTCTCTGTTCACCAAAAAAGCAATGTTTGAGAACCTGATAAATATGAAATAAAGCATATTACAGACATGAAGAGACATTAAGAAATTAGGAAACCAAACTGAAAATACAATGAAAACAACAATGGTAGTTGATGAAGTCTTGACCAAACTAAATCCGGATGTACCTAAACCAAGTATGGATAAATGAAGGTGTATTAGTAGTTGACGTGGAAGAAGAGTTTCTATAACGGCTCGACCGTACATGGTGAATGCGTTTCCTATGCTCGTTCACTTGCCCGTGGGTTATATTATGTGTGATTGGAGGTGCGTTAATTTTTCCAACGCTCGAAAGTCTTGTTATTAACTCTCGAATCACCACATAACCTTTTTCATGCTTTAGCCTTACTCGTACGGTATCACGAATTACTTGTTGATAGGTCACCTATATTTTCACTTCTCCAGCGCAAACACGCTTAACTCTAGAATTTCAAACGGATGTGTGACCAAAAAGGTAAACACACTTTGATGACATAGGTAGAAAAATCAATCCTATTAAACTTTTCATCGTATATCAAAATCAGGATGTTATAATTCACACGCACTCACAGAGCGCGACATCCTCGTTGCGCACCATGACATGTCTCAAGAAGCCTCTCGGGTCAATGACTTACCAGCTCTGATACCACTTGTAACGTTCCAAACGCGGACTAATAGGCCTCCCATACCCACTCTCTTGGCCCGTTAGCCCCATTCTATGCGACAAGTGACGCGTTAATTTTTTCAAGGCTCGAAAGTCTTGTTTACTGACCATGCAATCACCACATGACCTTTCTCAATGCTTTACCCTCACTCGTACGATATCGAAAATCACTTCCCGATATGTCACCCATATTTCTACTAGTCCAGCGCAAACACGCTTAACTCTAGAGTTTTAAACGGATACATGGCCGAAAAAGTAAGCGCACTTTGGTGACATAGGTAGCCAAATCAGTTCTATTAAGTCTTTCATCATATCAAAATTCAGTATGTTACAATTTCATTGGCGGAGGTCGAGACCATATAATTTTTCTCTAAGAATAAGTTGAATTTCTTTTACTAAGTTGAGAACATGTCTTTGAGTTGTTAAATATAATTTAGTGTTTTTTTCTTTCTAGAGAAAATATCACCACTTAGAAAATGTGTAAATAGACAGATTTTAACTCACTATTTGAAGAACTTCTATGTATCCAATGAACCACCGCTGCTAAGGAGGAAGGAGAAGATAAAACCATATGTACGAAGAAATACGACCAAACCTCCAACAAGAAAGAACAAGAGTAGAATAAATGAACACTCGATTCACCAACAACACCAAAAAGTAAACAAGTTTGAGGGACGTCAATTCCTAAATACTCAACCTATCTTTTTGGCAATCTATCTCTCATGAAAGTCCAAACAATGAATGCATGCTTTCGGATTCTATCATTGAAACAAATCCCATTACATCAATAAACCAAAGGGGGAGGGGAAGGTTCAAGGATGTCTAGGTTTATGCTGATGAGAACCTACTTAGGGAAGATTTTGGATCATCACCCATACAAATGAACCAGGTTCTTTTGAAAGATTGGACGGAGGAGGCGAAGGCAAACATTGACGTAAGAGTAAAATGACTGGATGTCTGCCTTGTGGAAGAGCCCATTCTCCTAGCCGAGCAACAAAAGAAACTAGAGCTAATGACGGAACACCAAAGACTCTAGTAAACCAATGAGGTCGATGAGAGGCCAAGTCATGTACAGTTGTCAGGCCACAATAATGTTGTGTTCCCTGAGTTAAGTTGACAAGATATACGAGATCTGACAAAAGGTCTTAACTTCATTAAGCGCCTCAAGATCCAAGACCCACTTCTCTGAAAATCAGTTGTCCAGAAAAGTTCTACTCCCAATTGAAATTTCCTTGACCCAAGCCACCTCAAGAGATCATGTCGATGCAAATAAAATACAAATCTATATTTGAGCCTAAATACTATGTGTCAGCTAATTTAGTAATTCTAACCTGCAAGAGAGTTTCAGAGTACAAACTAAATCCCAAGCCATTTTGGCGCCTCTAGCCAAAGAAAACCCACCATTCCAAAGAAATGCATTACAAAGTTTTTAAAAAGAATAAGTGCATACTGAAGTAATTCCAATCTTCCAGTACATGACAACTGACACATTGTCTAAGAAGATATACAATCCCTCACTTTATCAAGAAGTGGTTGATAATTTTGGTGTAAAAATTTATGAGTTTGCAGAGGTAAACACATGTATTTTAATGGAAGAGAGCTTTGTGGCAGCCCAAACTTTTCAGCCATAGCTCTGGAAACTTGTTGATTGTCACCGTCAAGAAGGAGACAACTTTTTTTAAGATTAAGTCCTAAACTTGAGACTTGATAGAAGGATGAGGCCGATAAGATAACCTCTTAGGACTGCTCTGAACCATCGATTAACATTAGCATATAATAAGCAAAGCTCAAATGGGTTATTAATGGAAATGCACCTTGGGTGAGCTTGAACATGTTTGTCGAAAATGCTTAGTCCAAAAATTTGGAAAGAATATTTATTACCATAACAAAGAGATATGCAGATATTGGTTTACCTTGTCTAATGCATTGTTTTCCTTTAAGAAGCCAACCACCTCCCCATTGAAACAAACCGAGAAGTAAGGAGAAGTGATGCAAACCCGAATACAGTTAATGAAAGTGGGTAGAAGCTGAAAGGTGCAGAAAATGTTGATGATAAACTCTTGATTGATGTTGTCATATGCTTTTGTGATGTCTATTTGCAGACAACTTCTAGAAATCGGTTCTTTCTCGTGAAAACCTACCACTAGCTGAGAAGCTAAAATGACATTTTACAAAGAAGCATTTTTTTCACAAATCCAACCTGAATTCTCTAAACACTTAAGGGAGTTATCTGCTTCAGTCAAGTTTCAAAATTCTAGAGATGATGTTGTAAATAGTGTTGTATAGGGAAACTGGAAACTCCGACAAAGCTATGACAGTAGAATTTAGTTGGCACACCATTATCAGGTTTACAAAGATATATCGAACGGTTGTTACTAATTCAGACCCAATCAAATCCCATGAAATAGTAGAAAAACTATATTGTAAACCCATCACATCCTAGGGCTTTGTTCTTAGGTAGAAAAAAAACTGTCTTTGGGAGATGAGATCACAGACAATGTGGCAGCAAGAGACGCACTACTATGAAAAGAATGTAATCTGATTTTTTTCCACATCCATGGGAGAGACTTCCGAATTTTATGTGCCAACAATTTTGTGTAGAACTGAACCACCATGTTCTTTAGAATGTCCGGGTCAAAAACCATTTGATTAGCATGAATAAGAAGGAAATGGATAATATTTCGTAGAAGGTTTGCCTCAACATATTTTAAAAACACTCCAATGTTTGAGGCGCCCTCACTAAGTCACCTTCCTCTTGTTTTTGTCTGAAAAAAGATTGTTCAACTATAGAGAAGAAGATTGAAAATTCTCTAGCAATAGCCATTTTCGACCGTTTTCTTAATATCATTAAACTTCCTCGGTTCAAGAATTTACAATAGAACTTCACTTTACGCAACTTCTGATAATTATTGAACACTAGAGAGGAAAAAAGTTTGGAGCAATCCATGATTCAGATAAAAGACAAGAATAATCAGGATATGAAATAAAAATTGTGTAGAAAACAAAATCGGTCTTTCTTCGAGAGAGATCATTTGTCAAGGAAACTAAACACGGTGAATAATCTGGCGAGCTTAGGGCATCAAATGAAGCACTAGAGTTTGGGAAGGAGGCTAACCATGATTCATCACATGTATATATCATAGCATATAATCACATATCAATATAATTCATTTGAAAAATAACATAAAACAATATGTCAGTTGGTGTAAAAGAAAAAAAGATTATAAAGTGAAATATATAGTCATCGAATTATGGTGCGGAAATTGTAAGAACCAACGTAAGGACCAAGTAAAATGTGTTAGATATGTCTTTAGTAAGAAAAACACTTAAATCACTTCCAATCCGGTTTAGGAAACCTAATCTTGTCATGACATCAGAACCATTAACATCCAACATGGTAATTGTTAATCTAGATGGACTTTAAACATAAAATCAATTGGTGATAAGTGGATTGACTCATCTATCTTATATACTACTAAAGATCCCTTTCAACTTCCGATGTAGGACTTTTGTCCCTAATATGCCCCCTCGAGATGATGGCTATTTGAACGTCAATCTCGGAATGTTCGTGCAAGGATCGATGGGCCAACTTTGGGCAGGATCGATGTGGATCGGGTTGGACTTGCGTGGATCGTGGGCTCTGATACCATGTTAATCTAGATGTGCTTCTAACCTAAAACCAATTGGTGATAAATGGATTGACCCATCTAAAGATCCCACATCGGTAGTTGAAAGAGATCTTTAGTAGTATATTATCATCGAACCTTTCCACGTTAATTTCTGCATATTACAAATGTATTAAGAAACAAAAAAAATTGTTTTCCATAAACCTTTGAGTTTAATCAGATTACAAATCCTTATATATTCTGATGTTCAAACTAGTATATGTCGCAAAGCATCATGCTTGGTTGCATCTGCAATAAGTTCTTCGGATCTAGATGGTGTGTTAGCCCCCCTAACAACGGAAAAAAAACTACTAACACAATTTCGATAATAATAAAATATTTCGTTTTAACTAGTAATGCTAGCTCTCCACATATGTAACAAAAAAAATAAAAGAAATTCTATTAACCCCAACAAATATGGTGTGCCATTTCTCTAAAATTAAGTCTTGACAAGTATCATAAGTTTTCAGTCTAAGCAATGTTGACAATAAAGAACGATATGTTTCCTTAATAAATACTAGTATGAATAAACATGAAATCTGAGAAATTGAATGGCAAAATGAATCGATGAACAACGTATATGACAGTCTTTCCTAACTGTTATTTAATTAAAGAAATACGTCATAATTAGCGAGCCCATAGTTACTAGTATTAATTGTACATTGAACGTTGACATAATCATTCGCATCTTCATTACTAAACCTGCTATTGTGAGATACAGCCAATCAAAGATTTGTAATTTCAATCATTTAAAAATGTAGCAACACTTTCCCTTAAAGGAAAGTGGGTGATTTGATCTTTGCCAGTCTAGCAAATAATCCAACATGTCAGCATCTTCTGATCTCAAAACACGTGGGAGAGTTGGAGGGTCGTGTATTATAGATTATATATTAGTAGTTTAGTATTAGTCACCAAATGATACTAATTGTTCGAATAATATATTTTCATTTTAACCTCAATTGTTTATTCTTAGTCTCTTTGTCGTCCTTCATCATCATATTGTCATTACAATAGAACATTGAAGAGATCATTGATCAAGGTCCAAAAGAAATGGATGTATAAAATGTTACAACTAAAATTTCTTCACACTAAAGATTGGTTTGTTTTGTAATCTATAGAATAATCATATAAACCCACATTTACTAAAAAGGGTAATAGATTTTTTCCAAAACGATTCATATACATTGTGTTTCCTCTCTCAAAACTAGTATGGTTATGTTTATAATAGCCGAGATCTTTATCGTTCTTTTTCTTTTGAACAAGCCGATATCTTTATCTTTAAAACGTATAGTGACGTGACTATAATAAAAAGATCACCAACATGTATGCTTTTAAGCGAGAGTCAGGCGTACGCAACTGAAAAAGACAATGTTTATTATCATCAGTATCATCTTCAGTCAATACATTTTTATTAGGTGAAAGCGTGAAAGGTAACCAATAACTAATACTCAGTACTCACTTCGTTTTTTTAACAATCTATATTCTTATATGCAAGCTCCACAACTGTGAGTGTGTTTCATACGGCCACATCAAAGTTTCTCTTTCTTTTTACTCTTTCTTTTTTCAACACATGAAAAAGATTTATTTCTGTAAAAAAAAAAAAAGGAATAACTATGGGATGTAGAATTAATGTTATTATATGATGATTATCACAATGCGACACGAGACTCGACTTTCGGCCACAAATCGACAAAAGAAAAGACTTACTATTTTTTGTCGACCATTCTATTAACATAAATAAAAATTTGTCAACAACAAAGTATGAAAATGTTTTTAAAAAATAACGAAATATGAAGTTTGCTAAAAACGTAGAAGGATAGCAAAGAGAGTCGATTGTTGTAATGTGTACATGAGGGTCGTCGCAAATTAGAAATGAAATAACAAAGTCTATCACAACTATTTGATAGCAATTACGGATATATATTCCATATATACTACGGTATAATTTTTCAACTATGGCTAGATTTTGTCAACAAATGCCTCAAGTTGCTATTTTGAGCTGTTCTATGACTTTTGTCAGCATTTATTTTTGCTATGAGGCACAACTACTTAGGAGACTTCATAAGATTATTATCCTAGATATAAAAAAAATGTATGTTAGCTTTTGTATCAATTTAAAATTAACGATTTCAAATGCAAAGCCAATTGATCCAAAATTTGACTCACTAGATAACCTAATATAAGACTCACTAGATTTTGATCCAAAATTTTAAATACAAAATTATTTTGTTTTAAATTTTATTTAAAATAAATTATATATATATATATATATATTTATAATTTATGTATTAGTTTTAATATAGTCTTATTTAAATTTGTGTAAATTATTTATTTTAATTAGTTTTTAAAGTTAAGTTTTAAATTTAAGAAAAATTATAAAGACTCTTCTACATAGATTTTTAATTTAAATATTTAAAATTGGTTGAAATAATTGATTAGAAGTATTAGTTTTTAGTTTTATGTAGATATGTTTAAAACTAGATTTAAGTACTAAATTTGTGAAGAACAATTTAATACAAGTTTCAAAAAATATTTATAGTTCTTCTATTAAGTAACACATACTATAACACAATATCACAATTAAGAAAATAATATTTTATTTTATACTTTTATAAAGCAATCATTGCAAATTTAATATATATTGGACTGATTTAATATTTTTGTTTACGAAATTGTAGAGAGTTGGGAATCCGATGTCTACATTGTGAAGCGGACTCCAAGTAGCTCATCCAGGCCATTAGGGGGGATGCTACAAACGCAGAACTTTTATGGAATTGTGGCAGACATTATTGATCTTGCTACTTCTTTTGAATGTATTTCCTTGTCTTGTATTCCGAGAGAGAAAAACAGAGTCGTTGATATCCTAGCGAAGTAAGCTCTGCTCTCACAATCTGTTATAAGAACCACACCCATTGTTGGGACCTAAGTTTTATGATCTAATGAAAGTTGTGTTACCAAAAAAAAAGGATACGTGTATATAAGAAAAATTAGTCAGATAATAATGATTTGTTTTATGTTTTACAGTTTTGAGCGTAGCATTAGATGAATCTGACGTTGTGATGTGATAAATGAAAAGATGTGATAGGTATCTCGTTTTTCTTTTGTCCTACGTATCTCTGTAAATATGCATACAAGATTGTTTCCCGAATATATAGTCGGAATTTAACAAAATGAAGAATACTCATTGGTCTTGTGTTGTTTATTTTGTGTAAACCTTTGGCTTTTAGTCTTTGTTTTCTGGTTTCCAGATATAACTATGGTGTCTGCCTGTTTATAACCCTAGAAACGAATCTTCTTCCGCTGTTTTTTTTTTTAATCTGTGAGCAGGGCCGGATCTGGTCCAACCCTAATGAAACATTGATTTTAAGTCCCCAAAAAATTCAGCTATTTTTACATGGATATAAGCCTCCAAATCATAAAACTTTCTTTTTACAAATGTGCTAAGAAATGTTTAACGCTCCCAAATTCTCATTCGGCCTTTTCTGGAGTCTTGAAGCTCAACGGCTTTGGATTAATTTTTAACTCTTGTCCACATGGATAGTTGGATACGTTGTCAAGTTCAATCATATTTTCATATGCTAAAAACTCACTCAATCTTTTACTTTGTTTTTTTCTTTGCGAAAATCAATCTTTACGTTGTTACGATAATAAGGCCAATAAATCAACAGAATTTTGAGGACATGATCGATAGGACATTGCACATATCAACAACAACAACAAAACGATGTTCCATGCAAATTAGATGTCTCGCAGATTTTAATGTCACGGAGATATTGAAACACAAAATATGAAGAAATCAAATGAAATCATCAAGAACCAAACAAAAAAGAAGTGTTTTTCTCTTAGTAAGGCTTCTCGCCAACGTAGTTACCCGGAGGGTCGTAGTTACAAGTGATGAAAACTCCAGCACCATTCTCACAGACCACACTTGCGCACCCGAGCCTTTGGTGTCACGCCACACCATCTGAGTGTAATGACCACACATTCCACTTCCATCACATGAGTTGGTGTTGTAGTTGTATGAGCTGCCTTCAACGATCCATGACTGCACCGCGAATCCTGGTGCCCAGCTCGAGCCACTTCCCCAGAACAGGTTCTCACCGTATGATCCGGTCGAATGGGTCATTGAGCAGTCGTAACGCCTCTGGTTCGCCCACCATGTCGCGTAGCTTGTTAGCCTCCCGTCCCAAACCAATGGAGGTAAACCTGATAGGAAATGATATTCATTTACAAATATTAATGACAATACCATTATACAATATAAAAGATATGCAATGGTTAAGTTATATATACTACATGTAAAAGTAAAATTAAACGCAACAAAAAACAATGGAAACCTACGTAACATAGCCAAATTACACCAAGATTCATACAGAACCAGGAACGGATCTGGACATAACCGGATAAAACATATGGTCTTGGTTCCCAAAGTTATTGAATTTTTTTACATAGAAATATGCTTCTAAATTATGAAAAATATTTTTTTTATAAAATTTCTTAAAAAAATGTTTAGAGCCTCCAAAATCTCAGATATTGCCTTGTACATAACTTTTTGTTTTACTTTTTTTTTTTTTTTTTCTTAATCGGAGGAATCTATAGCAAAAGAAAAAAAGAAGGGAATTTATAGCAAAGGCAACAAACCCTAGAGTAGTCATATGACCTGTGAGAGATATGGTTTTTGTTTTACATCACCCAACTTTTGAGGACTAGAACCCTCTCTCTCAACTAAAACCATATTCAACTCATTTCTATATTTTTCTCTATCTGTATGCATATATAATAAAAAAAAATCAATTTCTAAAGACCTTTTTTTGAAAAATATCATTTTCATCTATATATTTTAAAGTACACATAATTTTCTTATGTATTTTCCCAATAGGAAAAATCTATTACAGAGAAAAACATTGGACCAAATTTACCTATATAATAGAATTCTTTTCTTTTAGAAGAAAGTAATAAAGAGGGTGGGAGATTGCTCTAATATGGTGAATCGTAACAATCTCTACTACTAATAAGTACCTAGTCTGGACCGAAGAGCATTGTGTGGGTCAAGGAACTGTCTTACGATGGATCCAGCTGGTAGGCGCGGGGTGTAAGGAGGCCGATAAACAGGCTTGGGGCTCGGGGTTGGAAGTGGTACCCATGGCTTAGGGACGTAAGGGGTAGGGGTAACCGGTGGCCTTGGACGGTAATAGTCTGCATGGACTGCTTGGAAAGCGACCATGAGAAGGGAAATTGTGAAGACAATGACTTGGGTCGTCGATGAACCGGTCGCCATCTTTGCGGTGTGACTATGAAAGGTGGGGTTTTGGGTGGTGAAGAGAAATTAATTTGGTGAGTGATTATTTATAAGTTGTGACTCCATGAATTAAATATAAATTTTAACCTTTAGAGGAGGATGTCAACTACATTGTGGTGGCTTCCATGTTCGATTATGGTTACCACTCTTTTATGTCTCGTGTTGGGTAAGAGGGATTTTGTGGTTCATTACTTAATTGTCAATTGGGATCTTTAATACTACTTCTTGTTTGTTACATGTATTAGAACTTCTTGATTAACTAATGTGGACTCTAAGTTTTTTAAAAGTTCATTTTAAACTTTTTTGAAAGAATCTGTCATTTCAGATCTAGAGTTAGGTTTTGTTCTTTGCAAAATATAACTATAATAATTTTCTTCGTTATCTCATTTGATAAAATGTTGTAATGGAAATAAAATTAAAATCTTTAGTATGCAATGAGAATATATCAATCAGTCGCATGAACTGATATTTTAATTGATTCCTTATAATCAAGTGGCATAAGAAAAGATGATGGTCTATGATTTTTGTAGTTTTGGACATAATTGATCAATTATATTAGTTTTAGATTGATCTTAATATAAAGAGATTAGCAACTAAACGGATAAGAGATGCGAGAATATTAGATACAAAATGTAGCCGGCCTAAGAAAGTAAGAATGTTCCCTAAAAAGACTTTTTCTTAAATAATCTTTATATATTCTATCATCAGCTTAAGAGCATCATCAACGGGGGGTTTTAAGGAGTTGCTTAGGAAGGGGGGCCCACAAAAGAGGGAAAAAAGGAGAAGCACCGTTGCCAAAAAAGCCAGAATAAGCAGCGAAGCTTGTTCTGTTTCGTGGGCCCCATGCCACGTGGCGGCCCACGATTGGTCAATTTTTTTTTTTAGAAAAAACAAAAAAAAAAAGAAAAAAATAAAAAAATAAAAAAAAAATAAGCACCTCTGCGTTGAACATGCTCTAACTAATAGTCTAAGGGCATCTTTATCCCACAATTCCTCTTGTGGAGTTTTTATTTTCTTTTAAATTTTGTTTTGTTTTTTTCTTTGCTTTAAAAAAAAAAAAACAAAACAAACCAATAGCGGACCGCTACATGTCAGTGGGGTTCGCAAACAGTGTAAACAACATGTTCTTATTTGGCAACAATAAAAAACGTTTTTGGTTTGTTTAGTAGGCCCTACATAAAAAAGTACCTAAAAAACCCCTAAGAGACTTGGGATAATGGTGCTCTAAGAGCACCTTCAATGGGGGTTCTACCCATTAAAGGTTCCAAAACTGTATATAGGTATATGTATATATTATATAAGTGTATATAGAGGTGGGATCCATAAAATAGTGTAGAACCCTTTCCAAAAATTCTAAAACAAAAAAATTTACAACTTTTAGGAAGAGTTCTACACTATTTTGTGGATCCCATATTTATATACACTTATATAATATATATATATATATATATATATATATATATATATTTTTAGAACTCCAATGGGTAGAACTCCCATTGGAGGTGCTCTAATGCTCCTATGACTTTTTCTTATGCAAAACTACGTTGTGGTCAAATGTATAAGTGTAATTTACTTTCTAGTTGAGTAAATTAATTAATCTTTAGTCTACTTTGTTTCTTTGTCATACGGTCATGTCACTCTCAACAACTAGTCGCATCTTTATATGGGCCAAAAAGGATTATTTCCTGGGTTAATAAGTAACATATCCATGATTTTCTGGCCGAAAAGCCCATAAGTAGACCGAAACATTAAAAACTTGAGAAAAAGAAAAATCTTTAAATTGGAAACAATACCCTTATAAATTACAAGTAAAAGCTAGATTACAAAAATTACCAATCACTCATTTAAAAAACTATGTTAAGATGTTAACACTTCTTCGTAAAAAGGGTCAGAATTTTGTTTTATAAAATCCATGTACGTTTTTCCAGTCATTCATAATATAAGAAAAGCAAGTAAAATTAATGATTTACATTATTATCCACAACTCGTTACATTTAAAAAAGAAAAGAAAAAAAAAACCTTTCACCCTTAACATGCTATATAATAAGCTTATGACCGTAATAATGTATAATTCATCAATAATCCATCCCTATTGTTATACATGCATACACATATGCATGACAAATAAAAATGATTACACACTGTGGTAACTCATCTGAGTATAGTCTTGAAGTATACCCATTCCTTCAGTCGTCTGATCAAGAACAGAAACTGATCCCCAAGAACTCGACGACATCGTTTTCCTCTCTAGCTCCACTTCTTCCGACCACCAGCTCGAGTCGTTCGTTAGCTCAAACTCGTTGCCCACTTGAAACAATTCTTTGGAACCATCTCTGTTCATAAGGTCCATGTTACGGTTATCTAATTCAAGGTCCTGAGAAAAACCGAAATTAGGTTGAAATCCGTTACTAGGGTTTATGGACTGCTCTACGTTGTCTGAGTAGATAGGAGATACTCCATTGTTTAGCTCAGCTAACTTGCTATGATTGTTATGATGAGCAACGTTAATTCCTAGAGGGTGTAGGGTTTCTTGGGATGCTAGCTTAGAGTTTTGATTAGTCTGCAGCAATGGGTGAAGCTTGGGCCACAAGATAGGGTTGTTGTAGAAACTAGAGAAAGGGCTTTGCAGATTCTGAAGCTGCATGTGAAGTTGAAGCCTCTCTAGAGCCGAGTTACTTAGATTTTGAGGACTCTTGTTGTTGCTTATATTGTTTTCATTCGAATGGGTTATGGAGTCTTGACGATTCATTTGTTTCTGTCTTCCGAGGAGTTTTTTCTTCAGTTTGGTGTTCCAGTAATTCTTGATATCATTGTCTGTCCTTCCAGGAAGCTGAGCTGCAATTATAGACCACCTGCACATATATCAAGTTAATTAAGGTTAGAATTATAATAATATTCTTATTTATAGAGCACTAAACTAAGTTAGTATTTCTTAGATGTAAATGTATAAAGGTGCTTCCAAAAACACCAAAACAAGGAGAAAGAGACAATATAAACCCTAAAATTCATGAGATTGTAACATAGCTTGAAACCATGAGCTTGCATATGTTTCAGCATAAGATTCATAGACACAAGGTAAAAAGACAAGACTCTCAAGTTAAAGCTATACAGAAATTACCTCCAATTCTGAACCAAGAATATTAATTAATATGTGTTGATTTATTTAATTAACTAATCAATAGATATCAAGAGATATAGATAAATCACTGACCGGCTTCCAATGCTGATGTAAAGACCCAAGATGATACTATCTTCTTCCTCAGTAAAGCCACCATGTTTGATGTTTGGTCTTAAGTAATTAAGCCATCTCAGTCTGCAACTCTTACCACATCTCTTCAACCCTATATTTTAGAGAAAACTTCAAAATCAGGACAACTAATCTAGCTCATAAAGCTGAATCAATTAAGATCGGGACAAGGGGCTGTTGATTAAATCCATATCCCAGTGATCCAAACAAGTGATGTATTATCATGTATATAAATATTCAAAACGATGCTTAGAATTATACGTTTTAGTAGATAAATCTAAACAAGATGCAGTTGATAATAGGATTATAAGTGATAAACTAATATAATCATTACCAATTTTCTGAGGCAGTGCGATCCAGTTGCCACCAGTGCCATATTTGTCGATATAATCCTTGAGCTTCACATCTTCATCAGGCGACCACGGCCCCTTCTTCACGTTTGCCTTGTCGCAGCATGGAGCTCTTCCCATTTTCTTACAAAGCCTTTTGTCTTTCTTGTTGTTATTGTTTTTCTTCTTCTTCCAAAGTGTTATTATGCTTGGTGAAGATGAAATGATCTAATGCTTAGAAGAGATGGTTTATAAAGACGAGAAAAGGACGGTATTAATTAGTGATTATTATAACTGAAAAGGTAAAAAAGATTTTTTTCTTAAAAATAAAGTCTTCTCCGTGTTTTAATTTTCATATTTCATCTTCAACCCTTAGCAAATTATATTTTTCTGACTAGGGTTTTTGTTTTCTGCTTTTGGATTAGTTTTCTAACATTTCTTGGTTTATTTGTTTTGAAAGGTGGAAAGTTGTCTCAATTTTTAAATCATTAACGCAAAGAAAAACTTGCGTGAAATTTTGTCCAATTGCATTGCACTTTATATATTTTAATTAATATATCTAATTAAAGGCCAGGAAACAAACCATCGTCTTGATTTGTCGTGACTTGGGTTGAAATGTTCCCCTCTATAGCCAATCAAATGTCATCACTTAATTTCTGTTGTACTTCTTAAATTTGGATAATTTGTTTAAGTTCATAGATAATGGTATGAATAAGTCAAATTCTACTAGAAAATGTATCCAAATTCTTGATTTTCTTATGACAGAACACTTTGAGTAAAAAACCAAGAGAGTTTAAGGAACTTGCATAATGCATGGCCTTAGTATGAAACTTCAAACAAGAAATGTTAATATTACTTTCTGAGAGAAGCAATGTGTTTCGGTAGTTTCTTATCAACCATGTAATTCCATCACTGCACCAGTTTAGTAATAACAATTGAAGAAAGTTTTTTGTTTCAATTGAAGAAACTTTGTTACCCCGTACGTAGATTTCCGTTTCAATAAAAACGATTCTTGTTTAATGACATAGTAGAAACTGCAGTTTGAAGAAGAAGTTTCTAAGAAATTAACCGATGATATAATATGATGAGTATGAAAATGCGTGTGCCGTAAGGAAAAACGTTGGTATCTAGAAGACCTTATATAAGTTTGACTTTGTTTCAAAGTAAGCATTTATTTTCCATGTCTAGGCCGATTATTTATCTCTCAAATTTATTCTAGAAGCTCTTGTTCTTTGACTTAGAGTTTCTTTTACACACACACACACACATATATATATATATATATATATATATAATATTATATATAACTAACGTATGTGCAGTGGGTGTATTTACAGCTTCGAATTCAACTGAATACGCTGAATGTATAATTTATAGATCTGAAAATACTTAAGACTGTAAGCGTTCAAAAAGTGATAGTAAAATACTAAAATATAGCCATACGAAAATTATTATTTAGCGATTTAATCAACCATTTAAACGTTTAGAGGCTTGTCTTTGTTTTAAGTAGACATGACTGATTTTTATTTAAACATTCTTTTTCTGTTAAAGGATTTTCGTTAGACATTCAAAATTTTCACTGCATCATGTATGTTTGACATTTAATCATTTAAAACTTTATATTCTCGTTTGTCATGTATTTATTATTAAATCCATCTAGATACTAAATCCAACATTTTCTTAAAGTATAGTATTAAGTAAATCATGCATTAAGTTTCTTATCCAGACTTTGTTAGCTAACATTTTGTTATTTGCAAATACTCCCTCCATTTTCCATATTTATTTTTTTTCTCCAAAAGATATGTTTTCTAGAGTGTTATGGTACTTTAAGTAGTTAAAATTGATAAATTGTGTACTTTTAATAAAAATTAATTGAAAATTTTAATTGGTTAAACACTAGAAAATAAATTAATTGTAAACATTCATTATACGCGTGACAACTCTTAATAAAGAGAGTAATAATTTTAAGGAGACTGTCATTTTTAAAATTAATTAACTTTATTTTTTATAACATTAGTAGATATTTTCTCTCTGTTTCAGTAAAATATATGTTTTAAAAAAGAATTGTTTCACAAAGATAATTTTTTGTATTTTCTTAAGATAATTTTTTGTATTTTCTATGAAAATATTGTAAATTTCAAAAAAAATAACTTTATTGAGTTACTATTGATTAAAAATTACTGAAAATTACAGAAAACAACACATTTATTATAGTAATTCAATGTGTTTATTTAATATGTGTGTAAACACAAAAAAAATCTAGCTTTGTGAAACATATGGAGTATGTCCCAAAACTTTGCAAGAGTTACGTTTTAAAGTAAGTTTCTATTATTAATAACTAATGTGATATAAGTATTTTTAGGATTCACCGATTGGCCATATAATTAACAAACTAATCTTGATTTTCAATATGTACACGACTGTTTTATACAGTATCTGCTAATTTTTCTTTTGGATATCGGGAATTATTAATGTTGACGATGAGTTCTAACTGTGGGAATTAATTGATTGGTCTCAGATACAATAATTGATCGTTACAACCAGACAACTTACGCTAATTGAGCTTGATTTATCACAAAGATGTTGTCTGGAGATAAACTTCATTTATTAAACTGTTCATGTTTTTATTTAAAGATTGTGATAAATCAGTTAAATAATCAAGTGAGATAAGGAACCACAACTAGGCCACAAAATAACAAGAGGAAACCATCAAAATTCAAAAAAGGAGCAACTAATATTCTGTATAATTTAATATCCCACCATATAATAAGAGATATTGTGTATAATATAGAGTAAAAGATTGAAGACACCAGGAAATTCAGAGTTTAATAAAAGCAACTCAAATGTTTCTTGTTGTCCTTTTTCAGAACCCTAGAATCGATGCATCTCCTCAAGAGAGCTGTCACCAATTCTTCTGCAGCAGAATTGGTGACAGCTTCTCTGGGAGAATGCTGTTAAAGGGTGGAGACCCGGGTTCGAGTCTCCCCAACAACCTACTGAAGAACCGAGCTACGGTGACAGTGATGGGTTGGGTCGAGTGGGCTGCAGCCCTGGTGGAGCAGTGTACCCGAGCCGGGAGGCCGGTCGGGGATGGCTCGCTATAAAAAAAGTCGACTTTTTTATAGCGATCCGCCCCGGCCCAGCCGGCGATCGAACCCACCAGGTCTGCAGCCCAATCAACCCCAACCCATCACTGTGAACTCCCTCGGCCTCGAATCCACGAGACGGGTTCGTAACCACAGTAGGTTGTTGGTGAGGATCGAATCCACGACCTCACCCTTTAACAGCATCTCCTCAAGAGAGCTGTCACCAATTCTTCTGCAGAAGAATTGGTGACAGCTCTCTTGAGGAGATGCTGTTAAAGGGTGAGGTCGTGGATTCGATCCTCACCAACAACCTACTGTGGTTACGAACCCGTCTCGTGGATTCGAGGCCGAGGGAGTTCACAGTGATGGGTTGGGGTTGATTGGGCTGCAGACCTGGTGGGTTCGATCGCCGGCTGGGCCGGGGCGGATCGCTATACATATACTATATCTCAAGCTCATGATCTTGACTTTTTCAACTTAGTGTACGTGTAGGCATGGCGTCTAGGAAAGCTCATCCAATTTGGTTCGGTTGATTCAGATATTTGAATTTTCATTATTATGCGCATAAATTTTATTCAGTTTTATTAATTATCGGATCAGGTTCAGTTTCGTTCTTTCTGGGTACAATTCAGATCAAAATTATAAACAATATATGAAATCTTTCAAAAATATTATTTAAAACCAAAAAAATTGACAAAAGAAATATTCAAAACATATAAATTATTCACATATCTAATTAAAAACTAATTAAACTATCTAATGCTATAAGTTTTTAATTACCATAAAAGTTTCATATCTTATGCTATGAGTTTTCTAGTTTGAAATTATTTTTAAATTTTTGTTTAAAGAGTAAATCTTTGTATTAAAAATTGTTTGAATTTGATGCACAAACAAATCAATTTCCTGCACTAAGTCATCAACACGTTAAGATATTGAATTATACGTAAGTATAAGTAATTTTAGTTAAAATCATAAATTTTTAAATAATCATTTTTTAAATATACTGTTTAATTAAAGAAAAAATGAACAATGATTATTTTTGCTTAAAATTTTGCTTTAAAGTTTTAATTAAATATTATTTAACTGTTAACTGTGTGCATTGAAATTAAAAAAAGATATTGTGAATAAGAAAAAACTTCTAAAACTATTTACATGTAGAAACAAAGGGAGTACTAATACAGTTCAACTCTATTTTATATGTATACAGCTTTTGGAAAGTATATTTCATTTATAGTATTCAATTAGACGCTATCGGTTCATCTAAATTCATTTTAAGGAAAAGAAAATGTAAAGCTTACACGTGTGGGTGTATACGTGTGAGTTTGACCATATGAAATAAGTCATTAACGCGTGTTAGGTGTTGCTTGAAGCAGGTCAAACCGTATATGTATATATGTTTGTAGAAGACATGAGATGATGGTTTCTTAAATGGTGTCACGTATCTTGACTTACACTTAACTTATATTACTAGCTAATAAAACGACTAACTTCCAGAACTCTCAACCATAAAAGATGATTTATGATGTACTCATGAATCATATGATATATGATATGTACTCCCTCCGTTTCATTTTATTTGTCGTCTTAGGTTTTTGCACACATATTAAGAAAACATTAAGATTTACACATTCTCAAAATAAAAACATCATTACATGTACATCTAACCACATTTCAACTAACAGAAAAATAAAATAATATATAAAATCATTAAATTTTGTATTGAAATTATAAAACGACACTTATTTTGAAATAAAAATTTTACCTTACAACGACAAGTAATTTGAGACGGAGGGAGTATTAGTCTTTTTTTGAAACTATATGTATTAGTCTCTTTTTTTTTAAACTATATGTATTAGTCTTATACACACTTTACTTAATCGCTTATTAGCTGGTATACATCATAGATGCATTCCCTATTAACCAGAGTTTAGGTTACAAAACTTTACTCGAAACCAACTGCAATATATAATCAATCTAATACTATTCATTTTCATTGTGGATGGATTAACATACCATATAATAAGTGCACGACTCCAATGATTAACATAACATTTTGTATCATTTTCCTATATTAAAACTAGTAATTGGTTAGAAAGATATGTTCTGTGAACAAGGAAGATACGACATTGGAGTTGATAATGTCATGCTTTAATTCTTCTCCTACTTCACTTGCTGAGTATTTTAATGACAATAAATCAATATCTTTTGTACTTGCAAGGGGCTGACTTTCATTTACAAAGAAGAAGAATATAATAATTTATTAGTATTAGTTTACTATATTTATAAGTGTTACTTGAGAATCAAACAAAACATTAAGTCAAACCTAATAAGTACTAACTACTGAGAGATATATTGAGTTGATTGCAATCCTATCAAATATTGTTGCCATCCCTCAAGTGTGTCTTTAATTTGGACTCTTTAATCCATTACCTAACCCCATCTCTATATTAACACTATATTTGTCTAATTTGTGGGTTGGGTTTGTTCTAATCTCGGGAATTTCTGGGGCAGATGCAGGCGCGGATCTACAGCAAGAGGAGGTGTAGCATGTGCCCCACACTATTTTGATATTTTTCATTAATAACTAGTGCTAAAGTTTATTTACATATATCTAAGTTAACCATTAGTGATGCTACAATGTACTACATGCCCCATACTAAAACCAATTCTGGATCCGCCCCTGGGCAGATGACCACGTTTTATGGAGCTTATCATACCACAAGTTTTGTTAATTGTTGACGAAAGATTTAGCACACCTTAACGCAAAACTTTTCAAAAAAATATTGTGGATTCAAACATTGTGAGACCCAAGTTATAAGATTCAAAATTATATGTAGAGGATCGGGACCTTCTGCTTCGTTTGTAAACTTTGAAGTTCACTAAACTTTTTATAATATAAGTAGTTGCACAAAAAAAAAGAGCATGACATTACTACATAATTTAGTAAGTTTTCATAAACTCCAGTATGTTTCTAGATGATCAATATTTGGATTTGTTTCTTAGATCTATACTATTATTTGCGAAGTGATTTTTCGCATTAGAGCTTTCACGTTAAAATTTAAAGCGACTAAAATTATTTTTAACCTTAATGAATAATATTTTTTAATATATAATTAACCATTATTAAAACAAGCTTATAAATATCAAAACCTAAAAATAATTTATACTTTTTATCCAAACAATTATTTTATATAATAAGTTAAAAATAAATAAATATAAAGATAAATCTATATATTTATCATTAATTTCAGAATTATCATTATCTAGAAATAATTTATATTATGTTAGAAAGTATTTATTAACCTTAATGAATTATTAGATTTTTTAATATATATTTAACCATAAATTAAAAAGAATTTTATTGATTTTCTAATTAGTATTATGACAAACTTATTTATATTGTATTATCCAAAAGATATTTTACATCATAAAATCTTTCTGTTAATCCCTACATATATTTTTAATATAGTTTTATGTTTATACGAGTGTTTTCAAGTTTAATTCACACAATAGTATAATTTTACTATAAAAAGCATTCTAATATAAAAAAAAATTGATATTTAATTTATTATTAAATATGTGTAACGTATAAATGTTTCCAAGTTGATTTTACGTACCAAAAGTATTTATTTCATGATGAAAAACTTTGTATATATATTTTAAATTTTGTTGTTTAATTTATTGTTCAATATTATATTCGTTTGAATATTAAATTATTTTAATGGAATTTGGATTGATGATATATTTATTTATAAATATTTGTAAAATTAATCGGCCCATAAATGTGGACAAAACACCTAGTTCATGATAAAAACATGATTGATAATTACAGAAAAAAACAAACACAAGTTTTCTTATTATACACAAGCCCAGAGCCGTGCGAACGTTTATGGTAATCCAAAGCTAATCATAAAAAAAAATCAATAAAAATAATAATAAAAATTACTAAAGAAAAATAAATATATAAAAACTAAACTAATAAATAATAATTAAATAAAATAATTATATTTATCTTAAAACAAATATTAGTTAAGTTTTACCATTAAATTTTATAACTATCTTTTAGATAAAGTGATTAAATTACTAAATTTTTATTATAATTTTTTTTATAATTAAAAGTGTTTATATTTTGTTACTTAGGAAATCATATTTTATTATAATTCATGTTATTAATTCTAGTTTTCACAGTCTTTTGTTTTTATAATTATATTATGCCTTTGCTAATAATAAATGATGTCCTTAATTTTTAATTTTTTTTTATGCTCGAAACGAATGTTTTTTCTTTTTTTTTTGCCATTGAGGTACGCACTGCACAAGCCCACTGGTCCAAAATCCTCACGCAGGGAGAGTTCAATTACTTCTTCTGCATGACTAATAGTTCTTGTTTTGGTCATCAGTGTGAATTTTTCATTAAACTGAAGATTACAAGACTGAGACCACGTTCTTACTAAAGTGAAGACCAAAACAAAACGTGAATACGTTCAACCAAGTTTCGGCCTTGAACAAGTAGCTTAATAAAGATTCCTTCCTTTATTAATGTTTAGAAAACTCTCTCAAAAACTAAACAAAGCTATTCTCTCTTGTTAGGTTATTGTATTGGTTATGATTCATCACAAGTCGATGATCATATATATATAGGAACTAGATTTCCTTTTCTATCCTATTACAATTAGGTATTTCCTTTTCCTAATCCTTATCACTTAAGTTATCCTAATTCCTTTAAGGATAACTTCCTTTTCTTATTTATCTTCCTTTTTAGTAATGTTGAAGCTTATCTCCAACATTCTCCCTCTTAAGCTTCAAGCATTCCTTGCTGAGGTCTTGAACTCGAATTAGATCCCTCATTTCCTTGAATTTGATCTTCGCCAACGCCTTGGTCAAGATGTCAGCATGTTGCTCAGTTCCCGGTACATGTTCAACGTTGATCTGCTCCCTTTGAACACATTCCCGAATAAAATGATATCGTTTGTGAATGTGTTTGCTTCGACGATGAAACACTGGGTTCTTGGTCAGTTCTATGGCCGACTTGTTATCAACACGGATCAGTGTCTTCTCACTCTTCCTTCCTGTAATCTCACTCATCAACTCTTGAAGCCAAATTGCTTGTTTGGCAGCCTCCGTTGCAGCCATAAACTCGGCTTCACAAGATGACAATGCCACTGTTTCTTGCTTCTGAGAACACCATGTTATTGGGGTTTCTCCAAAACAGAAAAGATGTCCAGTAGTGCTCTTTCCGTCATCTGGATCAGTGTTGTGGCTACTGTCACTGTATCCTATAAGCTTCTGAGATCCTCCATGTTTAAATGCCAAGCCATAACCAAGTGTTCCTTGCAAGTATCTTAGCACCTGCTTCAATGCATTTCCGTGTGACTCACGTGGAGAATGCATATACCTGCTAAGAATACCAACTGAGAAGGATAAATCCGGTCTTGTGTGCAAGAGGTATCTAAGGCATCCAATCCTTCGCCTATAGACAGTTGCATCAATCTCTGGTTCTTCAAGTGCTTTAGACAACTTCAAACCAAACTCCATTGGTATTGAAGATGGATTACAAGTATCCATTCCAGCTTCCTTTAAGATCCGTTGTGCATACGCCTCTTGTTTAATCTCAATTCCTTTTGAGTTTTGCTTCACTTCAATGCCTAGGTAGTACGTGAGTTGTCCAAGATCAGACATCTCGAAATTTTGAGACATTGAGGCTTTGAACTCCATGACTGTCTTCAAAGAGTTTCCAGTCACAAAGAGATCGTCAACATATATTGCTAGTATCAGAACGGTGCTTCCTTCTTCCTTACGGTAGACTGAGCTCTCTTTAGAACACTTAACAAACCTCAAACTCTTCAAAACCTGATCAAGTTTAGTGTTCCAGGCACGTGGAGCTTGCCTTAAACCGTACAAGGCCTTTCGAAGTTTGAAAACCTTATATTCTTCTCCCTTCTTTTCAAATCCTTCGGGCTGAGATACGTAGACATCTTCAGTTAACTCTCCATGTAAGAATGCTGTTTTGACGTCCAAATGATGGATTTCCCATCCTCTTGCAGCAGCTAACCCAAATAGCAATCTTATAGTTTCTAGTCGAGCTACCGGTGCAAAGACTTCGTCAAAATCTATTCCATGTTCTTGCACGTATCCCTTCGCAACAAGTCTTGACTTGAACTTGTTGATAGTTCCATCTGCATTCCTTTTGATCTTGAAGACCCACTTGAGTCCAATCACTTTGACTCCAGGCGGTTTTTCTACTAACACCCACGTTCAGTAGCTTGTCCTAAGCTTAATATGTTGCTTCTCAACTCTGGAATGTAGTATATGTCGGTCAAGAGTTTGTGTTCTCCGGTTTTTGCTTCAAATAATATCGACCCCTTGCCATTGATGTCGACACAAGATCCATCTCCAAACTTAACTTTTCCTTTAATGTTTTCATTAAGCTCAGAGAAGTATGATCTCTCTCCCGTCATATGATTGCTAGCTCCATTGTCTAAGTACCACATTCCATCCTTATGCTTGCTTTGTTCCAGTGTCTTCGGTATGACCTTCTCCTCATTGAGAAACACGAGCTCATGCATGTATAAGGCTACATCAGCTGCCTCTGTTTCACCTTTGTTAAGCTCTTGGTCGTGTCTCTTCTCTGGACATGCTGAAGCAAAGTGACCGGGTTTATCGCACTTGAAACACACAATCTGAGACATGTCCTTCTTCTCCTTGTATTTTTCTTGTGAGTTAAACCGGCCACGTCCTCTGCCTCTTCCTCTGTTTCCTCTTCCACGACTCCATCCTCTACCTCTTCCTTTTGAGTTGTATGAGTTATTGGAGTTCGCGTACAGAAGGTTCCCTTGTGGCTCTTGCGCATCTTCTTCTTGAATCTGTTCTTCATATGCCTTAAGTCTCCCAACAATATCTTCGAAGCTAGTCTTATTCAGATCGAGAACTTGTTCAAGTGAGGCAATGATCTGAATATACTTGCTTCGCGGTAAGCTGTTCAGGAACTTCTTTACCAGCTTAGATTCTTCTAATGATTGACCTAAAGCAGCAGATTTCGAGGCCAATTCTGATATCTTGCCTGAGAAGGCATCGATAGAATCTGAATCCTTCATCCTTAGGCGTTCAAATTCGTTCATCAAGGTCTGAAGTCGAGCTTCCTTCACACGTTCAGCACCAAGATTTCTTGATTTAACAGCTTCCCATATCTCTTTTGGGGAGTCTTGTTCACCAACCTGCAAGATTAGGTTTTCTGGAATTGATTGGAACAACAGAGCAGTAGCAACATCATTCTTCTCTTTATCATCTGTCCCTGGCTCAATCGATTCCCAAACCTTGTGTACTCGCAGCAGCACCTTCATTCTCATAGACCAGACCGTGTAGTTTGTTGAAGATAGCATCGGGCAGACCACCGTGGATGGCACGGCTTCTCTTGTCTTCGATGTTGATTTCGTCTCACTCATCTCTTCGGTGAATCGAATCCTTCAAACAAAACCTTGAGCTCTGATACCAAATAAAGTGAAGACCAAAACAAAACGTGAATACGTTCAACCAAGTTTCGGCCTTGAACAAGTAGCTTAATAAAGATTCATTCCTTTATTAATGTTTAGAAAACTCTCTCAAAAACTAAACAAAGCTATTCTCTCTTGTTAGGTTATTGTATTGGTTATGATTCATCACAAGTCGATGATCATATATATATAGGAACTAGATTTCCTTTTCTATCCTATTACAATTAGGTATTTCCTTTTCCTAATCCTTATCACTTAAGTTATCCTAATTCCTTTAAGGATAACTTCCTTTTCTTATTTATCTTCCTTTTTAGTAATGTTGAAGCTTATCTCCAACACTTACATAAATTTGGGAGTTATGACTAATAGTTCGTGTTTTGGTCATCAGAACATTTACTTCCATACAAATATTCAGATAATGAAACTTACATGATTGAGAAATTTTCACAATATAAGCAAGACAGCAAGGTAAGTTGCTATGGATAGATGCTTCCAGCTTGGAGTTATAAGTCTCTGTTATTAAAGGTTTGTTGAAAATGACTTTAAATCACCACAAAATGTTACACTTGTGTACCCCAATCAGCAAAAGTCCATTGCTGCCAAGAGTAAACCCTCTGTTTCTGCTTCCAACGGAGTTTGAAGTTTGCTTCAAAGCCCCAGATACCGTGAGTAGTTGTTTGCCATCTTTATTTCCACGAAACTATCAATGTCTGGGTGAATTTAATTAATTTAGCAAACTTTTTAATGTAATAATTTAGCAAGCTATTATTATGTATTTCACTGGATCATTTTGCATCCGTATTTGTGTCCATTGATAATTAGATTTTGTCGAATATGACAAGATCAAATATATTGGTGAAGGTGATGAAGCAACATACATATGACTAAAACGAAAGCATGGTTTTTAGGGAAAAATTGCACGTAGATAAAAAGTAAAAAACTATCAATGGTCCAATTAAGTGAGCTTCTATTTTGGGCTTCAAATAAGGCTAAGGAGTCCATCAAAACATTGAGCTATATATGGCTTTTGCATCTCCTCTCCTTTATGGCTTAATCTCATCGACTCATCATCTGCTTTCCCTAATCGTTTTCTCTTGCCAACTTCTTAGTTTGGTGCCGCTGCTGCAATTGTTGCTTGTTGCTCAATTTTTGCCACGATTCGTATTGCGTGACAATTAGGACATGGTTGCATGCTAACAAATGTCCCATCCAACACTTATAATTTCTTCTTAAACCTGCAACATAAAATTTTCTAGTTTGGATGTTTCATTTATTAAAATGCTTACGTTTTTGACATGAGCTTCAGGATCTTGGCAGTGCATATAATACGTTATCACTTTGCTAACTACAAGCAGAGCTGGGCAGTCCCAAGAAACATTTGAATGGGCCCCATATTATAGAGAGCCCCCATTTAAAAAAAAAGCATTTATATATACATAAATATTAAGATAGTTATATGTAAAAGAATAAATAAAAAATACCATTTTTGTTGTTGTTATAATTTAACATGAATAAATTTAGAAGTGCAACTAAAGAAATTCATTAAATTTAAAAGCACAACTAAAATAAGAAAATATGTTTATGTGAGTAAAATTTAAAATTTTGATTTAACTTTGAGAATAAATTATTTAAACTGAATTTTTTTTAAATAGTTTTTTCTGAAAATAATTTCAAATTTTGAATAAAGCTCCCAAAATCTCAGAGACTCTGAATACAAACCTACAAACCTAAATTAAGCATCAAACTAGGCGGCATCATCCGCAGCTTGGTTTGTCATGCAGTGACGATTCTGAATCATGAGATCGAAAGGGTTCTAGTAGATAAGAAATTTAAGTTGACGAAATTGTTTTATGATAAGAATAATTAACTTTGAAACGTGAAACCCAAAACTCTCCATGTTGTGCTGTTATATATATGAAGCATTTTTTTCTTGTCAATTTCTCTGTAATTGTTTTCAAATTAACGACTTTTAAACTTGCACAGGCTGAACTATGTTAGTTGTAGGTAGATCTATGAGTTTCTTCACGAGATCTAACGTTAGTATTTTAAAATTGAAAAAAGCTTAGTACGATACAGTCTAGTATATAAAATAAAATAATCTCTGTCGACCTGTCTATTTTTATTTTTTCTGAACACTGTCGACCTGTCTATAAAGTTGCTTTTTAAAAGTGTAACCTTCTACATGGAATCTGCGGATTGTGATAAAATATGACAAGTAATTACAATGGACCAACGACCACTATTACTACTAGTGGGTAAAAACAACAATCATTGATCTTATTGCACCAAATTAAATCCCGCTGGAGAGACTACCCAAAGCTCAGTGAGTCGCCATGGTTGACCGATTTTAACCCCCAAAAAATAATCTGAAATTCATTGAGACAAGACTAAGAAGAGGAGACTGTCTCAAAAGTCTCAAACAAAACAACAATACACTTCTGTTCACTACTTATCATTCAATTCTGGCGGTTTTCTAAGTCGGCATCATAGCCTCACATTCACATGTACGTTCTTGTCACTTGTCTCATTTGTTTTGGTTCTTAATTTGGTCACCAAGAGTTAAGAGTCTACAAGGAAGTCTTATCTGATTTCAGACAAGGGTTTTGAGAGTTATCTGCGAGGTTATTTTGGGATTTTTTTATTTATAGACTTTTTGTGCTATTGAAGGATTTTTATTCTGTGGTTGGTTGTTTTGGTCATGTAGAGTTAGGAGAAATGCACAAGTAGAATGGATAGAGGTAATAACATGAATAGAGACAAGAAAAGTTTTGATGGGAGTGATGATGGTATTGTTTAAGTTTGTAAAACGTAGATGTAAGATCTCAATAATAAGAATTTGCTCTCTTATTAATTTTAAGGAAAATTCTCTCAAAACCTTAAGCTATCTCACAATCAATCTTAAAACTCATAAGGGATGCAACATGTTTGTAACTCCTTATATATATAGAATTAGATAACTCCTAATCCTATTAGATAACTCCTAATCCTATTAGATAACTCCTAATATTATTATTAAAAACTCTTCTAGATATATCATAATCCTCTTAGTAAACCATATCTCGGTGGGATTAGGATAGCTTGATTCACAAGCTATTTCAAGCTTACTCCAACAATCTCCCTCTTAAGCTTGAAATCATTTCTTGATAAGTCTTCAATCCCAATTAAGCTTATCATCTCTTTGAATCGAGTTCTTGCAAGTGCCTTGCTTAAGATATCTGCTCTTTGTTCGGATCCGGCTATGTGTTGTACTTCGATCAAGTCATTGTCTACACACTCTCTTATAAAATGATATCGTCTATGGATATGCTTGCTTCAACCATGAAACACTGGATTCTTGGGAGGGCTATGGCTGACTTATTATCAATGTGTATGGTTACTGACCTTCTTGTTTTCCAACGATTTCACTTAGCAAATCCTGAAGCCATATCGCTTGCTTAGCAGCTTCTGCGGCTGCCATGAACTCTGCTTCAAATGAAGATAGAGCAATTGTTTCTTTCTTTTGTGAGCACCAAGTAATTGGTGAGTTTAGCAAATAAAAATGTGTCATGTAGTGCTTCGACCATCATCTCCATCGACGTTGTGACTTGCGTCGCTAAATCCACTCAGCTTCGGGTCTTCTCCTTTTCTGAACACGAGACCATGATTGCAGGTACCGCGCAGGTACCTTAAAATCTGTTTCACTGCTGCTGCGTGCGAAGTTCTTGGCTCAGCCATATAACGACTAAGTAACCCAACTGAATATGAGAGATGGGGTCGAGTATGAAGTAGGTACCTCAAACAACCAATATTTCTTTTATACTCCTTCTCGTCTACCCGGTTCTCGTCTTACGCCTTTGTTAGTTTGAGACTTGGATCCATAGGTACAAGAACAATGTTGTAGTCTAGCATTTGTGTTTCTTCTAATATCCATTTTGCATATCTTTCTTGTTTTAAAGTAACCCCTTCTGAATGCTGCTCGACTTCAATCCCCAAGTAGTATGTGAGTAAACCTATATCACTCATATCAAAACGAGAGGACATCTCGGCTTTGAACTCTGTGATTAGTTTGCAACTCGTTCATGTGACTAATAGATCGTCAACGTATACGGCTACAAGAATTAGGGCATCCTTTTCTTGTCTTCGGTACACATCGGGTTCTTTAGAACATTTCTTGAACTTCAAATCACCAAGTACCTTGTTCAACTTCTAATTCCACGCTCTCGGAGCTTAACGTAGACCATAGAGAGCCTTGTTCAGTTTGTATACCTTTGTTTCATGTCCTTTAATCTCAAATCCCTCAGGTTGTGATACATAAACTTCTTCTTTGAGCTCGCCGTGAAGAAATGCGGTTTTTACATCCAAGTGATGTACTTCCCATCCTTGTGAAGCCGAAAGTGAGAGTAGAAACCTTACAGTTTCAATTCGTGCAACAGGAGCGAATACTTCTTCGAAATCGATACAGTGACGTTGAATGTAGCCTTTCGCAACTAGTCTTGCCTTGTATTTATTGATACTTCCGTCAGCGTTTCTCTTAATCTTGAAGATCCATTTGAGTCCTATTGCTTTGGCTCCATATGGAAGTTGACATAGATTCTGTGTTTTGTTCTTCTCTATAGAATTTATTTCATCCTTGCAAGCATCCCTCCATACTTTCTCTGTTTTAGTGTCTCCAGCATACGTTCTCCCTCTAATTCTGCGAGCAATATGTAATCCTCCAAGTAACTTGGAGGTTTTCTCTCTCTCTTTAAGATCTCCTTAGTTCAATGTCCTCGACCTCTAGGAATGAGTTCTCGTCCTCTTCTCCTTCACGACCATCATTCTCGAATTCCTCTATTTTAATAGTTATGTTGGTCTTTGTTCTTGTAATTTCCTCTGTCTCACTGTTTTCGTCTCCTCCAATCCCATGATTCCCGTATTTTCCGATTTTGAGCTCGAGTGTTCCATTGTTATTGTCTTTCTCGTGATCCTTCCATTCCCATCCTTTATCTTCGTCAAAGTACACGTCCCTACTCACAACAATCTTCATGTTTACTAGATCAAAAAATCGATATGCTTTTGATCCACGTTCTGTTCCAAGATGAATCAATGTTCTTGATCTGTTGTCGAGTTTGCGCAGCAGAGGGTTATCGACTTTGGCATAAGAGATGCACCCAAACGTGCGTATATGTCCCACGTATGGTCTTCGTCCTTTATATAACTCGTATGGTGTTTTGTATATAAGTACTCGAGTAGCAACTCTGTTGATGATATACGTTGCGTGTCTTACCGCTTCCCCCCATAAATAGTTAGGAAGGTTCATGTGCTTCAATATGCTCCTGGTCATACCCATAAGAGTTCTATTACATCTCTCCACCACACCGTTTTGTTGTGGTGAGTATGGAGCCGTGAGTTGTCTTGTAATGCCGTGTGAGTCGCAATAGGATTGGAATTCATTTGAAATGAACTCACCTCCCCTATCCGTTCTAAAACACGTGATTTGTACTCCTTTTTCTTGTTCGACAATGGCTCTGAACTTCTTGAACTTCTCAAATGTTTCTCCTTTGACTTTAAGAAGTATTGTCCACATGTAACGGGAGTGATCGTCGATCAAGACAAATATGTACCTTTTCTTTGATGGTGTAATTGGGGTTATAGGTCCGCAGAGATCTCCGTATATTAGCTCAAGTGTTCTGCTTGCTCTGAACAATGTTGATTTTGGGAATGGAAACTGGGCTTGTTTCCCGTATAAACATCTCGGACAAGTGTTGCTTTCAATCGAATGCTTGGGTATTCCGAGCACAAGGTATTTGTTGATCATGATCCTCATTGATTCCCAACCTATGTGTCCTAATCTCGCATGCCACCTTTCTGATTCACTTGTTGTTGTGGTTGTTTTTAAGCATATTGAATCAACAATGTCTATCTCCACTTTGTATAGTCTGTTCTTTGCTCGTTTAGCTTTTGTTATCAGGTTTCCTTCTTTGTCTTTTAGTGTAAGATATTCGCCATTCATCCTTACATCAAAGCCTGCTTCAGTTGCTTGACCAAGACTGATTATGTTTGTCTTAAGGTCTGGTATATAGTAAACATCGGCTAGTACTTTGGTTCCTCCATCCTTGCTGCAAAATAAGATTGATCATTTCCCTTTGATGTCAATATGCGACTCATCGCCAAATTTTACCTTTCCTATGATAGTATCATTGATGATCTTGAAGTATTTACGGTTTCCAGTCATATGATTTGACGCACCGTTGTCTAGGTACCACATATTGTCTGAACTGGTCTCAAGTTCTTGTGGTTGGACGTTTTTCTTGTTTAAGAACACGGTTTCGTGCATCATCAAGTCGTCGGCTTCCTGCGTGCTTTCATCCTTTTCTTCAATGGCTTCTTGTAGTTTTAGAAGTCGATCTGGACATGTTGATGCGTAGTTCCCGTGTATATCGCATCGGAAACACAAGATCTTTGATAAGTCAAACGTATCTTGATATTGGTCTGAGTAACAGTTGTTGTTGTATCGGCCATTATACCTTCCTTGACCACGTCCCCGATTATTATTCGTCCGTTTCCCCCTCGTCCTCGACTATAGTTGTTGTTATAATCCCGGTTCTAAGACTGACTTCTACCGTCAGAGGATGGGTTTGACTCATTGTTTGATGCATACATTAGCTTATTCGGTGTTTCCTCTTCTTCATCTTCTTTTACTCTTTATTCGAAAGTTTTTAACCTTCCGATGATATCCTCGAAGCTTGTAGTCTTCAAGTCAAGAACATGTTCCAAGGAAGCTACAATGTGTATGCATTTCTTCCTTGGAAGGCTGGATAGAAATTTCTTCACCAATTTATGTTCTTCGATGTTTTCTCCTAGGGCAGTTGATTTCGATGAAATTTTAGTTAACTTGCCGACGAAGTCATCTATGGTATCACTGTCTTTCATCTTCAATCTATCGAATTCGCTCATCAGTGTCTGTAACCGAGCTTCACGAACACGATCAGCTCCCATGTATCGGGTTTTGATTGCATCCCACACCTTCTTTGTGTTTTCCAAGTCGCCAAGTTGCAGCACAAGAGTTTCTGGTATGGCTTGGAATATTAGGGTTGTGGCCATGTCGTTCTTCTCGCTGACATCAGATTCAGTTTCTATTGCTTCCCAAACTTTGTGAACCTTTAACATCAATTTGCATCTTATGGACCAAACTGTATAATTCGTAGTTGTGAGCATCGGACATCCTATCGTCGTTGTTCCTCCACCTTCTCGTGACTTTTCCAAAACAATATCTCTCATATCGTTTGATTTTGATTAACCTAGAAGTTATGATACCAATTATTGTTTAAGTTTGTAAAACGTAGATGTAAGATCTCAATAATAAGAATTTGCTCTCTTATTAATCTTAATGAAAATCCTCTCAAAACCTTAAGCTATCTCACAATCAATCTTAAAATTCATAAGGGATGCAACATGTTTGCAACTCCTTATATATATAGAATTAGATAACTCCTAATCCTATTAGATAACTCCTAATATTATTATTAAAAACTCTTCTAGATATATCCTAATCCTCTTAGTAAACCATATCTCGGTGGGATTAGGATAGCTTGATTCACAAGCTATTTCAAGCTTACTCCAACAGATGGTGATTAGCCTGAGCGGAAACGTCCTGCTCTTGCTAGGTTATTTTTCACCTCCCTTCCCAGTGATTTATATTGAAAAGTTTATAACTCTGTGCATTGTGTTTACGCTTTGTGTCAGTGTGATTGTAGAGGCTCTGAAAGTAGACAATTTGCAGAATCTATGCTCGTCTATATAAACTATTCTCCGCCAAGTTGTAAGATCTCTCTTGCTCTTCTACTCTGCTTTTACATGTCAGCACTATGCTTAACTTTGTATTAGCACTTAAAGTGTTATGTTATAAGCTTTTGCTTAGAAATTAGCTATCCTAATATGGGATGCTGATTGCTGAGCAGGTTAGTGAGGAAGTTGAACTTGAATTGGCTAAATTAGGCCATGTTAGGCTTACTGGAGAGTAAAATCAAAATTGCTCATTGTATCTTAATGACTATATACTGTGGCATGCTCCTTTTCAATGTCAGATAACAGTTTACTATTTACTTTGTAGTTTCTGGGTCTTCTCCAAAGAGAATTGAAGATCCAGATGGTAGAAACTTATTGTTGCAGTTCAGGTCTAGGCTATCTCTCCCATTATTCACATGCAGGAAGAGTAGAAGGAGAGCAAGGTACTGCAATGCATGTCGTCCTCATTGATGCAAACACTCGGTGTGCCGTGTTATATGGTCCATAGGCTTTAGCAAAGCTTGAGTTTGTTGTTCTTGAAGGTGACTTCAACAGCGAAGATGATGAAAACTAGACACAAGAAGAGTTTGAAAGCCATGTTGTGTTGGCACTTTGGGCGAGCTTGTTTTCACGGATAACTCGATTTGGATTCAGAGTAGGAAGTTCAGACTCGGTTTAGGGGTTGCTTATGGGTGTTGTGATGGCATGAGCATACGTGAGGCTAATACAAAAGCTTTTACTATTAAAGACCACAGAGGAGAATGTATGGTCTAGTGTACCATGTGGTGTTACTTCTTTTTAGTTTGACGCATATTCTGTTTATGTGCAGTACAAGAAGCATTATCCACGTCCTCTGAATGATGACGTTGGAGACTGGAGAAGATTGGTAAGGATGTAGAAGAATTTCTTAGAATAATGGTCAGATATTCTGGAAGGTTACGTGGGGTAAGTGCTTATTATATCAAGTTTTCTGTTAAGTTTATTGACGACATGACTAACTTCATCTCTATCTTTTGTTTATCTAGATTCTCGGAAGTGAATATCAAACAAAATGTGGGATGCACTAGTGTAGCCTGTTGGATAAGATTCAAAGAGATTACCTGGAAAGCAAGTTATTCATAAAAGTAAACTTGAATAACTAATTATATTATGTTTAGGATAAAGATAAAATTTCCTAGATTATTATGTAATAGGTTAAAGATAAGGATCCCTATTAGCTATATAAAGAGATCTAAGTGTAAGATGATCTCATAAGAAAAGAGAGAAGAAAGTTAAGAAAGATTAATAAAACAAAGCAATTGTTTTATTAGAATCTTGCTATACTTTGCTTTACACATGACTTTGATTACATCACACAACGATCCTTTGAAGACTTTATTTGGTATCAGAGCTTCTAAGTCGTGCGATACGAAGTCATGGATGAAACAAAGCCAACGATGAAGAAGAATACGGTATCCTCCACAGTCGTTTGTCCTATGTTAAACACTTCAAACTATGCAGTACGGTCTATGCGGATGAAGCTCTATTAAGGGTTCATGAAGCTTAGGAATCGATTGATCCATGATCAAAAGAACAAAAGAAGAACGACATGGCAACTGTTCTTTTGTTCTAATCAATTCCTGAGAATCTAATCCTGCAAATAGGTGATCTAGAGTCTCCTAAAGAGATGTGGGAAGCTTTGAAGTCAATGAACCTTGGTGATGATTGTGTTAAAAAAGCTCGACTACAGACACTGATGATTGAGTTCGATCGGATAAGAATGAAAGAAACTGAATCTGTAGAATCATTCTCCGGAAAGCTATCAGAGTTTGCAGCAAAAGCAGCCGCGTTGGGTCACACAATGGAAGAACCGAAACTTGTAAAAGATTTTCTCTCGTGTTTACCAAACAACAAATTCATTCACATCACATCAACCCTTGAACAAGTACTCGACCTCAATGAAACAAGGTGTGAAGATATTGTAGGTCGAATCAAGTCTTTCGAGGAACGCTTGCGAGGACAAGAGAGCAATGAACAAGTTGGTAACCTCCTCTACGCTAATTCCGAGCAAAGTAATGACGACAACATAGGAAGAGGCAGAGGATGGGTTCGTGGTCGTGAAAACAGAGGGAGAGGACGAGAACGAGGAAGAAGCACTACACATGAGAGAAACAAAGAGAAGAAGGATTACTCTCAGATTGTATGCTTCAACTATCAAAGGAAAGGGCACTTTGCCTCTGTATGTCCTGAAAAGAAAGATGATCAAGAGCTGAATAAAACAGAGACAGCAGATGTTGCCCTTTATCTCCATGAGACCGCGTTTATGAATGAAAAAAAGGTGCTACCTAAGACACTAGAGCCGAGTAAGAAAGAAGAAGGAATGTGGTATCTAGATAATGGTGCATCAAATCATATGACCGGAGAGAGTCTTACTTCTTTGAGATCAATGAAAACATAAAGGGAAAAGTTAAGTTTGGAGATGGTTCGTGTGTTAAGATCAATGGCAAAGGTTCGATCTTATTTGAAGGAAGAACTGGCGAACAGAAGCTACTTACGGACATCTATTACATTCCCGAGCTAAATAGCAATATACTAAGTTTAGGTCAAGCTACTGAGCAAGGTTGTGATGTAAGAATGAAAGATAACTACCTGACGTTGAGAGATCCGAATGGAAGGTTACTGATAAAAGTTTTGCAAGCTGCAAATAGACTTTACAAAGTCCCACTTGTGATCGGACACCTTGCAAGTCTATTCTCGAAGATCAAAGAAGACCGTGGAGATGGCATGCAAGACTTGGACATATCAGTTTCAAAACAGTCAGAACACTGGCAAAACAAGAGATGGTTAAGGTTTTACCACAGATTCAAGAAAGTAAGCAAATATGTGACTCATTCTTGGTTGGCAAGCAAACGAGAAACACTTTCCCATCATCAAGTCCGTTTAGAGCAAAACGGTCGTTGGAGTTGTTACATGCTGATCTTTGTGGGCCTATAACGCCTTCGACACCATCACATAACAGATATGTTTTTGTGATAATACACGATCACACAAGGTATATGTGGTCCATACTAATGAAAGAGAAGAGCGACGAATTCGAAAGATTCAAGTCATTCAAGAAGTATGTTGAGAAGGATATTGACAAGAAGATATTGACACTGCGTACAGATAGAGGTGGGGAGTTTGTGTCAAAAGAATTCCAAAATTATTGTGATAAAGAAGGGATAAGACGACACTTAACAGCTCCTTATACACCGCAACAAAACGGTGTAGTAGAAAGAAGGAACCGAACATTGATGGAGATGACAAGGAGTATTTTGAAGGTAATGAGTGTTCCAAACTACATGTGGGGTGAAGCTGTACGTCATTCTACATATTTGATCAATCGACTTCCTACTAGAGCATTAAATAACCAAACACCGTATGAGAGTCTAATGAAGAGGAAGCCATATGTTGGACACATATGAGTTTTTGGTTATTTAGCCCACGCAAAGATTGACTCAGTATTGCTCAAGAAACTCGATGATAGATCTCAAACATTGGTTTATTTAGGGATTGAGCATGGCTCTAAAGAATACCGACTCTACAACCCTAACACAAAGCGAGTGGTAGTAAGCCGAGACGTGGTTTTTGATGAAAAGAAAAGCTGGAACTGGAAAGAAGATGAACAATTTTCCAACTCCAGTACGTTTCACATGACATGGGGATCAATCCACGACGAAGGTAGTGGACCGTAAGTTGTTGATATTCAACAGGATAAAGAAGAAGAAAGTAAAGAAACACATGAAGATGACTTGGAATCGGGTGTAACACACGAAGCAACGGGTGTAACACACGAAGCAACGGGTGTAACACACGAAGCAACTGGTGTAACACACGAAGCAACAAGGCGTTCAACTCGTCAAGTTCACAAGCCGAGCTATCTTGAAGATTACATTCTATTATCTGAGGTTGAATGCGAGTTACTACTACTCTCTATCAATGATGAACCCGTGAACTTTATTGAAGCTAAAGGTAATGAGCGATGGGTAAGAGCTTGCGAGTCTGAAATTGATTCCATCAATAAAAAAAACATTTGGGAACTTGTTGAAAAGCCTACAGGAGCTAAAGCCATAGGTCTCAAGTGGGTTTTTAAAATAAAAAGAAATGCAGATGGATCAATTAACAAGTTTAAGGCAAGACTTGTGGCAAAAGGATACGTTCAAGAGCATGGAATTGACTACGATGAAGTTTTTGCACCAGTAGCTAGATTGGAGACTATAAGACTTCTAATCGGTTTAGCTGCAACAAATAGATGGGAAATACATCACCTAGACCCCAAGACAGCTTTCTTGCATGGAGAGCTTAATGAAGAGGTCTATGTTTCTCAGCCTGAAGGGTTTGAAAAAGAGGGATAAGAAGATAAGGCTTTCAAACTTTCAAAGGCTTTGTATGGCTTAAAGCAAGCTCCAAGAGCCTGGACTACAAAGCTTGATCAGATTCTTAAGAATTTGAAGTTTAAGAAGTGCACAAAGGAGAGTTCAGTGTATCGCAAGGAAGAAGGTAATGAACTACTCATTGTAGCCATTTATGTTGATGATCTCTTCATAACCGGAAACGTGGTCACTGCAATAAAGAAATTTAAGACTGCAATGGCACAACAGTTTGAGATGTCTGACTTAGGTCTTTTGACCTACTATCTCGGTTTGGAAGTACATCAAGGGGCACACAGTATCTCAATGAAGCAAGAAGCATATGCACTACGCATATTGAAAGAAGCTAACATGGATGATTATAATGCAACATATGTGCCGATGGAGTTTGGTCGACAGCTTTCTAAGGCTCATGATGAAGCTGAAATCGATGCAACATTGTATAGAAGAAGAATCAGATGTCTTCGATATCTGATGCACTCGACACGAGACATGGCGTTCTCAGTAGGTGTTCTTAGTAGGTATATTCAAGCTCGAAGAAAGTCACATGGAGATGCATTGAAGCAAGTGCTAAGGTACTTATGAGGTACTTGCGGCTTTGGTTTAATATTCAAACACGATGGATCTCAGAAACTCATTGGATACAGTGATAGTAGTCACAACACCGATCCAGATGATGGAAGAAGTACAACTGGACATCTATTTTTCCTTGGTGACACGTCAATCACTTGGTGTTCACAAAAGCAAGACACGGTGGCTTTATCCTCTTGTGAAGCTTAATTCATGGCTGCAACAGAAGCTGCTAAGCAAGCTATTTGGCTGCAAGATCTATTGAGTGAGATCACAGGAAAGCAAGCAAAGAAGACATTGATCCGTGTTGATAATAAATCGGCCATAGCCCTAGCTAAGAATCCAGTTTTTCATCGTCGAAGCAAGCACATTGAAAAACGTTTTCATTTCATCAGGGAGTGTGTTGAAGGAAACAAGATTGATGTGGAACATGTACCTGGAATGGAGCAAAAAGCTGACATACTAACTAAGGCATTGGCGAAGATCAAGTTTCAAGAAATGAGGGAGCAAATTCGAGTTCTCAACTTAAGCAAAGATGTCATGAAGCTTAAGAGGGAGAATGTTGGATAAGCTTCAAAGAGATTACTTGGAAAGCAAGTTATTCATAAAAGTAAACTTGAATAACTAATTATATTATGTTTAGGATAAAGATAAGATTTCCTAGATTATTATGTAATAGGTTAAAGATAAGGATCCCTATTACCTATATAAAGAGATATAAGTGTAAGATGATCTCATAAGAAAAGAGAGAAGAAAGTTAAGAAAGATTAATAAAACAAAGCAACCGTTTTATTAGAATCTTGTTATACATTGTTTTACACACGACTTTGATTACATCACACAACGATCCTTTGGAGACTTTATAGCATGCTAAGACGTGTGTCCTGAGTGGTAAGCTCTATATCTACTAGGCTGAGGAGGATTTTAGGAGTGTTGGAGTTGTGTTCAATAATATCTATGAGCTAAGTGGTCTCATTTCCGGGGATCAATACTCTCTTCTGATTCACTTTCTCAAAGCCAAAAGGTTTGGTACATGTTCCTTAACTTATAACATCTTTTTGAATTTGTGACTTATGGTCTAGTTCACACTATCTTCTGTATACATTTAAAGTTAATTTAATTCGGTGTTTCACTTATGTGTTGTGAAGGTTCATGTTGATGGGCTGGTGAAGAAAGCATATGAAACCTGGAACTTAGTGATAGAGCATGATGGAAAATCTCTCATAGAGATGAAGCAGCCTGGCCAATTACTCAATTGTTGCTATTGACAATCCACTGCAGATGGCTAATCTGAGGAGGGGGAGGAGGAGAAGGAGGCAATGGCTCTGCAACATTTTTCAGAAGATGAATATACTTTCCCGTCGTTTCAAACACATTTATACAAGGTTATGATGAAGAACATGATCGATCAGGCAGAGCTATTGTTGGGTGGCTTAAGATAAAGGCAGCAATGAGATGGGGTTTCTTCATCAGGAGGAAAGCAACTGAGAGGCGAGCACAGATTGTAGAGATAAGATGATGATGATGAAGAAGAATAGTCTAGTCTTTCTTCATCATTATCGTAAACCCTACATCACTAATGAGACTAAAAACATTGTTTACCTGTGAAACCGTTTTCCAATGAAGTGTACAGTGGGTGGGTGTTTTATGATGCATGAGACTTTTTTATTATGTTTGATTGACTCACTCAGATTAATTTGTTGTTAATCGAGTTCCCAATCGGGTTTTGTTCAGATTCATTGGGGTTTCAGGTTTTCAAGTTCATAAAATTTCAGCTCATTCGGATATTATAAAAAAATCGGGTCAGATCCGGTTTGGTTTTAGTTGGCTTCGGTTCAGGTATAGTTACATGTTCAATATCTGGTTAAACTAAAATAGTTGTCGTTTCAGATAGTAATCGGATTATCCTTTTAAAAATACTAATTTATACTTAATTAAACTCACATTTAAAAATAAAATGTGTATTAAGCTTCTTCAAACCATATTGTTGTCTTTGAAAATTATTTTGTAAAACTCGTCTATCAATCGTATCAGACTTCTCGTTAAACTACACATGTCTATCAATCATATCAAACTTCTCGTTAAGCTACACATGACAACATTAAACATATCATGATTCATGACAAACCAAATTATTACAACAAATGAAAATTATATATAATGAAACTTAAAAAAAAAATTAAAACTAATAATTAACAATTCTATAAGCGTAAGAAACATTATTTACACTTTACAACAACAACATTGTCTAAACTTCAAAATAAATCTATTCATAACTAAATTTCAAATGCAATGTCAAATATAAAACACTAATATTAACCAAATAAAAATCATGTTAGACTAAGCATTTGAGTTAATTATTCATGTAATAACTAACTATTTTAGGTACTAAGTAATATCTTAGTGTGTTTTGAATCATATTAGAAATTGAGATTGGATATGGTACAATTATTTTTGGAATTTTGAAATTTCAGGGATTTTCATATATCAATTTATATTAAACTTATAATCTGGAATACCATAAAAAGATCAATATAATATATTAAAACAGAGTATTATTTTTTATCTACTTATAAGTAGTATAGGTTGGACAATTACATTTTTTTAATTGCCTATTTATTCTCCTACAACTAACTTAATTATTATTAAATATATATTATATCTAACCAATTACCTTAATACTTCAAAATAAGATATCTAAAAAATATTCTTAAGTATCTTTTCGTAAGATTAGATTTTAATAATATCTTTTATTTAAAATGTAAATATACATTTGTTTTTAAATAATAAAGTCATTATTAATATTAACTATATTTAAAAACAAAAAATTATTCATTATTCATTTATATAATACAAAAATCTATAATATTTATATATATATATATAATTTATATTCATAATTAAATTACTACACCAAGTAATAAATATAAAGTAACTTAATTCATTAATTAACTATTTATAAGTTATAAAATAACAGAATAAAATATATTTATGAATTTTAACATACTTCAACTTATTAAACAATATTAAAATATGATATATGAACTAATAAATCATTTCATAAGTTAATATACATATTTAAATTAAAATATTAAAAATAATTAATATATTTTTTTCATGTATGAGAAGAGTATAATAACAATAGTTAATTTGTATAATAATGTTGACAAAAAATATAACAATAATAAAATTTTACGAATATTTAAAATTAAATTTGTATTATAATATATGAAGCAAGTTATATAAATTAATTATCTTATTTTCATAAAATTATATTAATGTAAATTTTATTTTTATTATATATACTTCAAAACAAACGTTTTAACAAAAAGATACACATGTATAAGATTTCTAATTTTGAGTGAATACATATTTGAATAAAAAATCATCTCACCTTAAAAAGTACGGGTCAAAATCTAACAATAAATATTAATATTTCATCAAAATCTAATAAGAAAAATTAAAATACGAGTGAAAATCTAATAATAAACATTAATATTTTATCAAAATATAATTAAAAACATTAAAGTGCGGATCAAAATTCATCTCACATTCATGTATCTATTTCTAATTTAATATGTATCTTCTCGAATATTGATCCATTACGCTTACAATTCGGATCAGAATTCATCTTACATTCATGTATCTATTTCTAATTTAGTAAGTATCCTCTCGAATATTGATCCATTACGCTTACAATAAAATGATAAATTAGTTTGACTAACTTTTGTAAAATAAGAGCATAACATTCATAATATATATATTCATCATTCATCTAAACATTCATAAATTAAAATACTTTAAATATGAAAATTTAAGTCAAATTGTATTACATAATGACCACCCTTAAATTCAAAATCTAGTTAGTATTTATATCAAGTTTGAATCGGTTTTCAAATTCATTTTCATCCAATCAGGTTCAGTCCTAAAGACATGATTCTACTTCAGATATTAATTGACCGTTTTCCAAATCATTAGTTGTCTATGTATTATTGGTACTTACACTCAATTCACCCAGATTTATTAGCTCCTCAATTGTCTTTCTAAACTAATAATTTGATCAAATTCTTATAATTTTTTTCTTTCAAATTAACCAAATTGTATTATTAACATAATCAATTTCTAAACATATCTCATACTGTAGTAGATTAACCAGATTGAAATCTAAGCATGACCTTAATTTTTGGCAAACCTATTTGGTTAGCATTTAAGGTTGGATTTAAGTTTTAATCAAGTCAAACTATTGGGAAATCTATTTAAACAAAATATGCTTAGCGTTGATTAAAAAATGATTCTGTCAAATGATTCTAAAATATGTTTTTCATCAAAAACATAACCAATATAGATTCCATTAAAGAGCCAAAATGTCATTATACCTTTATTTTAAAGATATATAAATATAAATAATTAATCAAATAAATAATAATAAAATAGTAAATAAAGTTTTTATAGTTTTATTATACATTTTTAAATTTGATTTTTTGTTTTTTTAAACAAAAATATTTTGGAAGTTGAAAATTATTTTAAAATTATGTAAATTAGTATTTATTTATTTATTTTTAAAAATTTTAGACCCAACTTTTCTCCAAAACTCCATCATTTAAATTTAAAACCTAAATATAGATTAGTTAACTTTTGATATTTATTGAGTCATTTTTCATTTTACCTTTAAAGACTACATTTATGGTAAAAAGTTTTTAGTGTCGTCATAGTAATTTTTCTTAATTTAATATAATTCTGTTAACTTTTTTAAAAAATATAAAAATAATTAATTATAGTTTAGGATGACAATTGAGGAACTAATATGTCTACATGTACTGAGTGTTTTTAAAGGCTTTCTTAATTTTTTCTAAAAAAAAATTACAATAAAAGATGAAAGAAATAGAAAGGAAATACACAAAAAATGGTTTATAATCAAATTTTAATAGGCTTTGGATGAGGAAAGCCCACAAAAGGTCCAAGCATCCAAAAACCTCATGAACCCTAGCCAACTGCTCGAGAGGAAGCGACGCTGCAAAACACCCAAACCGAGATGAACACAATCGACAGTTGAAGCTCACAAACGCAACAACCACCGAAAGATCTAAACCGATAAAAGTCACTGACGGATCATGAGTGGAGATATTCACTGGGAAGGATTTCACGAGCGAGAGAGAAAGACGTCGGAGCCGTTCCCATATGTATTATTAAATTTTAATACCAAAAATATAAGAGAACAATTGATGTCAACTTTATCTTTTATGTAAGGGAACAATTGATGTCAACTTTATCTTTTATGTACTAAAGCACAAGTCAAATGATCAACAAAATTTTGACATATATCATATGTTTAACAATTTAAAGAAAAAATGTAAATGCAAAGAAAAATGCAAAATGAAAAAAGAAGTTAGAGAGAGGTGAGAGAGGATTCTCTCTTTAGCTCTCTCCCCTCCGTATCTCTTTCTCTCGCCGCTCCTCCTTTTGTTTCTCGTTCTGGTGGCCGACAGAGGGTAAATACCTGTCGGTCGCCACCCCCTCTCCGCCTCCGTGTCCAGCCTCTCCCCTGTCGTGCTCTGACCTCTCTGCTTCCTCTTTGCTTCATCCTCTATGGTGTTTGTTTGGATAGCGGCCGGATCCAAACGCTTCAAATCGGTTGCTGTGAGCGTTCTCAGCTTCTCTGGAGGGATGGCGATGTCGTGGATGGTCAGATCTATGCAGGAGGCGCTGTCTTGTTGGTAGATCTAGGGTTTGATTCGAATGGATCTGGGTCAGATCTTTCTCGGAGGGCTTACCGGAGAAGCTGAGCGTCGCTGCCTCCGCCTTTCTGGTCAGCCGTTGCCTCCTCTGTCTTCCCCTATCTCCTCTCGCGGTGCTCTGTAAGAACTTCCCCATCTTGTTCCAAGATGCAAAGGCGTAGCAGAGGCTTTCGCCGGGGACTTCTTCTCCGTTCTGTTTTCGTGGCAACCACCATGGCGGTTTGTTAGGGTTCAGATCTGTTGGGAGGTTCGGGACAGCTCAGAGCTTTCGTGCCGTTACTCTGCTTTGTCTCTCTTCAACTGATGGGTCTCCTTTCCTCCTTCCGTCTGCTGATGGGAGCTCATGCTCCTCCGCTCTTCAAGCTTCAGAAGGAAGATGACCACTGTGTCCTGCCACTCTTGACGTTATTCAGCCGGATCCTCGTAGTGCTCTGCTCGTGTGATGGGACCGGAGTTGCCGCTCAAAACCTCCGCTTGCATCTGCCAGTATTTTCACCTGCGCTTTATCTACTGGCTTAGTCTCGTTGGTTTGGACTCAAAGGAACCGGTTCGTCGTCTTCTGGAGAATACGGCGTCTGGAGTGGACTTTACGGGTAGCGATGGCCGGACCAGGACGTAGTCAATCCTGCTTCGCCTTTCCTCCCGTCAGAGTCGCCTAAGGGACGGTTTGCGGTGCCTCGAACCGTTCTCCGGTTGCGTTCTCCACTGTCCATTTGCTGTTTTGTTGCAGGTCCCGACAACAAGAATCTGCTATGGGCTGCTGAAACCAAATGTTTGTCCTTCCAATTCAGATATTAGCTAAGCTTTAATCACACTTTATTGTCGTGGTTAGACCTTCATAGCTTTAGTGAGTCTTTTTAACCTTTTTTTGTGGCTCTCTAAGGTTCCTCTGCTTTGATTAGCAAATTAGATACACTAGGTTTTGTTCCTTCAGAACTGATTGTATCTCAATGCTTCATTATTCACTTAATGCAAATTCACAAACTTAACAAAAAAAAATGCAAAATAAAAACACGTTTACAAACTGATTTCTAATTATTTTCCACATATATAAAAAATTTAGATATAACAAAGTCCCTAATATTTCTCACATGATCGTACGATCTCCAAACTGTTACATGTAGAGGAAGTTTGACGCATGATGCTATAAATTCATCTCTATGTAAATTCAATGTAATTTTCTAATTTCTTTGTAATGGTTATTGACTCTCTCTCTGAAAAGGTGATGAGATTTTAAAATTTCTACCCAGACAAATGAGATTGCTTCTGACGATATTCTCCAAAAAAAAATATTTTTAATGATTCAGAAAAGAATTTACAGATTTTCTAGGGCGAAGCTTAATACAAAGTTGACAGTTGAAGATTAAAGCTCAGGTTAGTGAGACTAAATACAACCAAACTCTTTAATACTCAAATCATATTTTGCATCATGTTAACTTTTCCATGAATCTTTGTCTCCTCTAACCTACATATAATATTTCTCCTTTTAACGTAATACATTTGGTCAACATAATTTTCAAATAGACTAAATTAATTTTCGATTTGCTAGAAAATGTTTATTGGCTGTGATGGTAGTAATTCGAGAAAGCAAAATAACAAACTCACCTTAAAGAATAAACTTCTTATTTTTTTACCAAAAACTTTACAATTCCCATGATAAACTTGAGAACATTACAAGGCTAAAAGTGGAGCTTAAAAACGGAGGTCTCATGTTTACTCTCTATATCAAGAGATTTCATGTTCGTTTTACGTATTTTAAATTTTTTTTTTGTAGTTTTATAGATATATCATTTCTGTTTTTTTTTTGTTAACCTTTGACATTTCTGTTTACTTAAGAATCACCAAATTTTGTAAATTTTATCATAAAAAAAACTACGAAATAAATATAACATTAGAGATGAAAAAAAGTATTACAAAAAGCAAAAATATACGTGGAAAAAAATTAAAAGTAAACAAACATATCGACCCCTATTATCTACAAAAGCAATGTTAACATTTTAATTGTATTTGTGCAACCGAAATGCTTTCCCTAAATCTTTATATCTAAATTTTTTTATTGTTAGAAAAAAATATATTTTATAATAATTTTGGTTCCACATAAAACTTCGCACGGGAAACAATACTAGTATAAATTAAACTCAAAACGTTCATTATTTTAAGAAGGTACTTTATCAATGTTCTTGTATTACAAGTCAAACATTCCTCCCTTCCCAAAGCATCCATGTTTTCGAATATGAAATAAGAGATTTAATCGGTCTGTCTCTCATCAATAATCAATAACTTTGATTTAGGGTATATTAATACTACTAGGTTTTATGGTTTACAGTATAGTATTTAAGATTTAAAGTAAGATTTAAGGTTTAGTATATATCCACCGAGTATATATCTAAGGTAGAGAGTAGATAGTAGAATAGTGTATAGCACATTGAGTTTTGGATTTAGGACTTAAGTTTAGGGTTTATCTTATGTCAAATTTTGGCATTGTATGTAATATTTCAAGAGAATGCTTCATCATATTCATTCTCTTCATGTATTATATGATACTGTATAAGAGACTAAATAAAAAAAGAGCAATATAATTTTAACTTCTTTACCAAAAAAACACTATAAAAATGTAAATATATTTTTTGTTCTACAAAAGAAAATGATGATAAACTAAAAGAGTTTGAGAAGAAATAATGCAACAATCCACAGAAAATAAATAAAATAAATACAACGATACAAAAAATTTATGAAATGGGCGGGGAAGTGGCAGTGCAACAGAGCACATCATTTTTTCTTAATAAAACACGTCTTTAAAGAATAATAAAGACATCAACGATTAAAGCTCTAAATATTTATTTCTCGATGGCAGCGTCGGAATACATAACGAATTAACGACAAGTGAGATACTACATAGTGTCATGCTTTATTTCTTTTCTGCTTTACTTGCTGAGTTCTTTTAATGACAAGAAGTCAAGATCTTTGATATTTGCAACTTGCAAGGGGCTGACTTTTCGTTTACAGAGAAGAAGAATACTATACTAGTATTTGTTTATTATAATTAATATAGTAATTTACTATATTTATTGGTATTACCTTGGGAATCAAACAAAACAGTCAAACCTAATACGTACTAACTACTGAGAGAGAGGATTGCAATCCTATCAAATATTGTTGTCATCCCTCAAGTGTGTCTTTCGACCATTTATAAATATTAGTGCATTACCTAACCCCATCTCTATATTAGCGCCAATTTCTTAGTCTAATTAATTTGTAGTTTCGGTCTGTTCGAATATTGGGTCTTACAATGTTTCTATTTCCAATTCACAATAAGATTATAGACTTACTTATAACATTAAAATATAAATTATATATTTAAAATATTTACTTGAGTATATTTTTATAAATGAATATTTATGCATATGTGCGAATTATAAACTCTAATTTATTATTATAATTCACGGTGAGATAATATTATTGGCTTAATAAAGTTTAAAGTAAGATTTAAGATTTAGTGTATATGATTTAGGGTATATATATATAAGGTAGAAAGTAGAGGGTATAATGTATAGCATATTGAGTTTTGATTTAGGAATTAAATTTAGGATACTGAGTTTAAGGTTTATCTTAGGACAAATTTTGCCACTGGATGTGATATTCAAAGAGAATGCTTCATCTTATTAACTTTTGTCATGTATTATATGATATTGTATAAAGTACAAAAAAAGCTATATCATTTTAACATCTTTATCAAAAGAGTTGGTAAGAAATAATGCAACAATCCATAATGAATGCAACAATAAAAAAACATATTTTTAAAATATGTAGGGCAAGTGCCAGTGCAACAGAGCATGTCCTTTTTATTTTAGGAGAGCATATCCTTAAATAATAATAATATTTATATTGACGATTTAACTCCAGATATTTTATTTTCAAATGGCAACAGAGCAGATTTTTTATATATATGTGATATTCTTTTTTTCATTATTACAATTGTCAGTCTGGGAAGTTGAAAAACTACTTGTGGCTCGTGAGCAGTCTTCATGATGAGTAGGCAGGGAGCTTGAAAGCTACGAGACATAGGGAGTAGAGAAGCATTATTAATTTCATTTCAACTTCAGTATTTTATTATTCCTCGTTTCTTGTTCAGAAGCTATATATTCTATAATTTCATATTTTCATTATACCTTATATAGCTTATGTTCAACTTCTAAAACAAAATTTTGTATCATCTTCTTCGGGTAAGATGAAGGAGATTACCTTCTTTTCTTCTCAACAGATTCTGTTTCTATTTAACCAACATAGGGTTCTTTCATTTCATCCAAAAAACAACAAGAAAAGATGAAGAAATTTAGTGCTTTCACAAAAGCTATCAAAACTGGAACTAAGAAAGTTGGAAGTCCTCGTGGAAGTCCTTCTCGCCGTGTAAGTCCCCGTGGAAGTCCTTCTCGCCGTGGAAGTCCATCTCAAGGTTGATACAGCCCTAACTACAGTGGAAGCCAACATTTTCAAGGGGGTTATGGTGGAAGCTATGGAGGAAACTCCCCTTTTCATGGTGGTTACAGCCCTAAAGGCTACGGTGGTAACTCTCATTTTCAAGGCGGCTATGGCGGATATGGCGGCTACAGTGGAAGTTACGGTGGAAACCCACCCTACGATGGAGGTCACGGTAGCAGTGGCCCTCAATACCAAGTGGGTTATGGTGGTGGTAGCCCTCCATACCAAGGCGGTGGCGGAAGCCCTCCATACCAAGGCGGTGGCGGTAACCCTCCATACCAAGGCGGTGGCGGTAGCCCTCCATACCAAGGCGATGCTGGTAACCGTCCATACCAAGGCGGTGGCGGTAGCCCTCCATACCAAGGCGGTGCTGGTAGCCGTCCATACCAAGGCGGTGGCGGTAGCCCTCCATACCAAGGCGGTGGCGGCAGCCGTCCATACCAAGGCGGTGGCGGCTGCCCTCCATACGGCAGCCGTCCATACCAAGGCGGTGGCGGCAGCCTTCCATACCAAGGCGGTGGCGGCAACCCTCCATACCAAGGCGGTGGCGTAAGCCCTCCTTACCAAGGAGGTAACTGTGGTGGTAACCCTCCCTATCACTTTCCCGGGGCGAACAACCCACCCTATCCCTATCTCTTTCCCGGAGCAAACAATGATAGCAAAGAATTTCCTGGTGCTGGTTATGCCGGTCACACCTACATCTTTACGGGTTTTCCCGATGGTTATGATCCCGGCCGCGCTGGTCATGGCGGTCACAGTGGTTTTCACCGGATGATAGGGAAGCATTGCAGAACTTTCCCGGAGTAAAGTTCCCGCCTCAGTGGGGTAATAACGAAGACATCTCTTGGATTGCCGGAGATGCTCCTGGTGCTGGCACTGGATTTGGCGGTACCGAAACTGTCGTCACTGTTGACAGCGACTCGGACATTTCAGGTAAGTCTTAAATGTATGATGGCTGGATGGTTTTATCCCTAATAATAAACGTTTACTGTTTTAATGTTGCTTAACTATGTTTATCTGATGGACCTCTTTGTGTATGTGTTAAGTATGTTTTAATGAACTATGAACTATGTGTGAATGTACGATGGAGTATGTGTTGTATGTGTTTAATGAATTGTGTTAATTTATTGTTTGGTCTCACTGTTGTTTTAACTACTTTTATTTGTTATTTGGATTACCAAAACGTCTTCTCGGATTTAATAATTCAATATATGTCTGAATTGAGCAAGTCTGATGATCACTTTATCGAGATAATGTTTCCCTTCTTCATGACCCTTCAAGTAATGTTAGTTTAATGACAACAAAGTTCACAGAAAATGGAAACGAAAATGCTATATCCCTCAGTTCTTACTTCATTCGGTTTCAGTTGTTAAATGTCAAAATGTTTATTGTACAAGTTTCATAATGTGTTAAAAGTTAAAAATATCTAGAGAAAATATCAACTAACTAAATGTTTCAATGTAATTTAGTGCAATGATTAGTTGTAATTGTTAGGTGTCATTTAAATTTGTAGAAAATGTTAAAACAATTTTTCTTTAAAAAAACAATAGTTACTGTGAAACAATGGATACTAAATTACTATTGTTGTATCCACATTTCAAGTTGGTTTTATAAATAATTTAGTTAGCAACTTTTTGAACCCTAGAATTCATGGGTTTACCAATCTCTAGACTATAAATTTTCCGCAGTGAACCTTTATACCAAGTTTAAAACCGAATAAAATAGATAGAATTTTTGATTAGGGTTATAATTTAAAGTTATCATCTCTCATTATATGTATTCCATTTTTAGTGTTAAAATTTACCCTTGAAATAGTTTCAAACTGGTTAACCAATAGAAAAAAAAAACGTATCATCTCTTTCATGTCGAAATCGATACACTGAATCTTGTTAGCTTTTATTACATGTGATTGAGGAGATGTTTAAGAGATGAGTGTTATCGTCCAAACACAAATGCAACCTTCTAAACTTTATTAGTTACCAATCTTGTCCATCATTTCTAACGGAACTCCCTTTCTTAGTTTTATCGATCTTCATTTTATTTTGCTTGTTCTATAAATATCGAGTAAGAGGTCTAACATGTAATGAACTAACAGGCGGGTTCAAAACGGTGTTGTGTCTATCTCAGTTCTTTTTTATTGAATATACATGATTGTATTCATAATAAAAGCGAGAGAGATGCATGAGATATGACTTACACTAATTCAACTACAATAATAATTTTCTGATTGGTGATCAATCAGACGTCAGAGATTCTATATGTTATGTATGTGAGTTAGAAAACGATTATGTAGTTGAATTTTAGTGACATGTAAATTCTATAATTTTGAGTTGAATTATCCGTAACAAGGAGTTACTACGTTTACATGTTAAGTCAATCAAGTATTTATATTTTTGTTAAAAATATTTTTTGTAATTGTTTTATTAATAAATTCTGTTTTTTTTTGCGGTTAGATTAAAAATGGGCATTTTTGATGCATTTTGATTGACGTAGCCACCGCAATCCTTCAATTGCTGGTAAAATGTTTGACAATTGAAGGCCATCGAGATTTTAGCTTATTAGACTAATTAATCAAAAATTTAAATTTAAAATATATTTGTAGATTTTAAGTTTGCAATCAAGTTAGAGCACCAATTTCCCTCAAATTATAAACTTGTGAAATTAAATTGATGACACATACCACTAAACAAGGCATACTATATGCGTGTAATGTACATTAAGTATATGCAGCTATTAATAGATAAAACATCAATTCTGACAAATAATAATTTTTAAATTTTTTGTTATTAAAGTATTTTTAAAATGATTAAAATGTCTTTTTTATAAAATTATAATATTTATTTATTATTTAAAAAAAATTAAACTTATTTTCAAAATTTAATCTCTTAACTCTAAAGTCTAAATCGAAATTAATTAACCATATGAGTATAAATGTAATAAAATCTATTTTGGACTTTTTTTGGAAATTATTTTTCTAACAAATTTGTTTTTTAAGGCTCCTAGTGTATTTCTCTAGATAAAATATAATAAACAAGGTTAATTATTACTTATTTTCTGGTTTAACTTTGAATTATGGGCTTGTTTATGTGTTTTTAAAGCCCAAGCCCAGGTCAGTATGAATAAGCGAGAAATATAGTTATTTATTTTTGTTTACTATACAGAGTTCTGTTTTGTTCTGTTTTCCTGCAGAATACTCTGTGACTGTGTTATGAACTTATGAACCAAAAAAAAGCTGTTTATTTGTATATTTCAGGTCGGTCTGGTCAGGATTGAATAGAATCTTATAGATATTTTATTTTTAGTATATGAATAAACCAATAATGTCGTAAATTATGACAGATAGCCAAGAATACAATCAATAACCCAACAAGGGAAACAAATCTTAGAAACTCAAAAAGAAAAAAAATTCAAATCAACAAAGGTGCATCAAGTGCTTGAATTTTCTTGGTAACACCATTAGGCGAGGCTGCATTCCGTGTGTAAACCTTGAGGGAACCTCTTGTAATCAGTACAATAGTTATAGATCATAAACTCATCTTGCACCCACTTCATCTGTCCCATCTGATTAAAGTTAAGTGTAGTCCACATCCACGAGTTGCTATTCGCATTGCACGTAACCCAGTTCCATACTGAAGTCCGGCTACAACAGTCCACATCATCGAAACTCCTGTAGAAAGCGCTGAATGGAGCGTTAGTCCAATCGGTCTTGACTCAACCTCCCTGCGTGGCCCAGTCATTAGCCTCCCATAGACTCGAGTAGATCTTCATTGGCTGGCTCTTCGGGTAAGCTACACCGTGAGCCTCGTTGTTCTTGAACACCCGGATCGGGATTCCGTCCACAAGAAAGCTTTTGAGATATCAAGAAAAACAAAACCCAATGTCAAGAACCGTCGTGAACCAGATCAGGATTCTGGAAGACGATATAATAAGGTATTTTTGGATATACATTTATGAAATTATTTTCACTCAAACATTAATTGAATTTAATTGACTTATAACGTTTTAACATGACGTATATTATAAAAATATATAAATATTAGATAAAAGCATAAACTGCATGTTAAAAATTTGATTAGGACATCCAAAAAATGTTGGACCGGTATTAAAAACAACATAGTGTTGAACCACATTACTTACATGATGTTGAGAGGGTTCCAAAGGACCGTGTAAGTGTGAAAATCTGCGGTGGGATCGAACCAGAGATAGAACTGCATTTCACGGTTACCTTTGCCTCCTGTGAACACATTTGTATGGAGAACATAAGGTTGTCCGGTAACGTTACCCAAGAACTCGAAATCTATCTCATCCCATGTCTCGCCTTTAGAGGAAAGCTGTGAAAACGTTCGTAATGTCAGATTCAAAACCATACGATCAATGTTTTTTTGGTAACTCAGGTCTCCGGACACTATTTGGGCGTCCGACTATCCACCGGAAGGCGGTCCTGGGGGCCAAACGGAAACCATGTTAAATCCGCTGTGGCCAGCACTCGAAGTCGGGTGGCGGGCACCTCAGCCGAGGTTCCATTACCACCAGCCCACAAGCGCTGGTTCCATACGATCAATGTTACAAAAAGAAGAAGAAGTTTGACGATGGTTTTACGTACGTAGTAAGCAGTGACTGTCCCGGCTGAGTTTCCGGCGACAAGTTTCATCTTCATATCGATCTTTCCGAATAGATACTCTTTCTTGGATTGAAAACCTGAACCGGAGATCTTGTCTAGAGTGCATGTCAAGAGCTGTCCTGCCTCAAATATGTTGGCACGACCATCACCCCATGTGATATCGAAGTTGTCGTAGAAACTTCCGGTGCATAAGCCGATCAAAAGCAGAAGAGACGACGTCAACATTAATTTGGTCTCAAAACGCGCCATGTTTTTGCTTTGTTGTTGTTGTTGTTTAAGTAAGTGTTTTTTGATGGTTTGAATATGATCGGAGACTTGTGTTTAATTACTGCTTTCCAAGGCTGGTGGTCCACAATACCCACAGTGTGGGACCTGCCACAATGCTTACAGAAAGTTGTTGGGAGTACCATAACCTTCCAAGTGAGCGTATCTCCCTACAACTTCAGTGCTAAGAATCAGAGCTTCATTGTTTCACACATTCTCGACCCCAACCAACGTCCAGTTCTGTAGGACTGCACATTCATAGGGTGGGAATGACAATCCTGGAGGTGACATGCCAGGTGGTGCAGCAGTGAAAAGGAGCCACGCTCCTAGACTTAATAGCACTCGCAGAAATCATGGTGACTGTATTGGAGATGCTACTGCGGGTGGAGAAATAGCTGATGCGTCTGCTCCATTTTTCGATTGGACAACTCGAAGATAATTGATACATGTTGGCATATTAACATATTATTTTCGAGTTTTTTTGACAAAACAATGTGAAGACACAAATTTACATCCTAGTTTTGACCACGTGTTTTATATGGATCAAATAGCCCGCAGTAAAAGGTTAGGAGAACGTTGAAGAATATTATTAGGACTTATGTTCAGGAAGCTTGAAAAGCAGTCCAGGAAAATGAATTTCCCTGCTTTAATCTTGATTGCTGATGGTGTAAGTGCTATGGATCTTTTGCAATCATATTTTGCTAGGAGTTTCCCTAGCTGGCTTTCTTCTTTTTTTTTGGATGAGAAAGCCTTTAATTGTTTTCTGGCTATGCCCTGTGTTTTGGCTAAGATTGGTTTTGACTTTGATCCTGAGTCACTATTGTAATTAAGGTTACTGGTTCTCAAGTATCGGAATGAAATGGTGTTTCATTGTTGAAAACTATGTTTTTCTTGTAAAATTAGATATTATTTGTAACTGAAAACTTAGTAAGTTATGAGAAAGAAAAAGCTAGCCACAAGAAATTTAATCAGTTAACGCAGAATGAGACGGTCATAAGTATTATATTAAAATTCAAAGACAAGCCATCATAGCGAGTGGTCGTGGTGGTGACCACTAACGATGGAAAAAGAAAACCAGAGGCAAATCTAAGTAGTAGAACACACAAATCCTAGCAAAGCAGATTCAGAGTGGCAAGACTGATGACCACTTATTAATTATTATTGAAATAGACCCAAACCCAAGTGGCTCTAGCTAGAGATGGGATCAAGCCAGAAAGGCGCAGGGAGTGTTTTGGGTGAACCAGGGGGATTGTAGGGACGGACAGTACCAGACGGGAGATGGTAAGAACCAAGTCCCGAGCCAATGTAGTAGATGGAGTTAGGTATGAGTCCAGGGTACATGCTGGCGGAGAGACAGAAAGCTTCACTCTTGCCAAGGAAGAAGCAGAGATCCCCAATGTCTTGAGTGTAACAAAAGGCTTTTGTCTTGTCATCTTGTCTAAAAACCATGAACCGCCTGGTTTTGCTATGAATATCTTCCACATCCCTCCTCCCATTATTATTATTCTCCTTGTGCAAACACTGGCGGTACCACTTGACAAAGAAAAGTTCACCAGAAGGTGATTCCACAAAGTGTTTGCTCATGAAACATGTATCCAACATCTGCCACTCAGCCTCTGGGAACTTAGGTAGGCAACCGAAGCGCAGTTCTTGATATTTGAGCTTGTTGCTGCTGAGATGCAGCGAACCCATGTAGAGACCCTTGTTACTCGCAAAGTAGAAGGCATTGACTCTTTTTGAATACATGAGATCTGAGGCTTGCAAGAGTGGGAAAGGGGTTTTGAAATGAGTCCAACTAGAGTCGCAATTAGTCCTGCACACACTTAGCTGAGACTCACTGAAGTTTGCAGCTACAGTACACTCGTCAGGGGAAGAAGACGAGAGAGACACTTGTTTCACGGTGACACAAGGATCGAACCCTAGACTTGGCAAGGGCATGACTCTTAGCGAAGAAGAGAACCATGGCATACACAGATCCGTGAGATGTAAGGAAGAATCCTTCTTGTCCATAGAAAGAACCCATCCTTGAGATGCTCCCACGAGAATGCCCCCTTCAAGCTCCTTGGGAAGGGTTTTCTCACTACCATTCACTGTTTCCTCCTTCCTCGGATCAAACAACTTTTGACGTACAGTTTTGCTACCCTCACAAGTCTCTCCCACCGTCTCACTGCTCAGCAGCAGATACGGAGACACAGGAAGCGATGAGAAGAAGCGAGCATTCTTCACCTTGTAAGCCTGTCAAGATCCGAAAAAGAAACTCAGAACCAAATCAAGAAACTATGATAATATGTTACGACTGTGTCTTACAGAGAGCTTCGAGATTCGGCTGAAAAACAGAGACATTTTTCTTCTTTTCCGAACAACCCTAATTGCTTATGCCTTACCTCCCCCTTTCTCTTCTCTCTTTATAGAAAGGCTTTGGAAATTTTCCATTTGCTTAGAGATACGAAATTTCCAAATATGGAAACTTCTCTTCTTAACAATTATTTAGTGTATTCCTAGTTGCAACTTTACACTTACAGGGCTCTGTATGTCTTAATGGCCAAGTCTACACGAGTGGGCCAAGTCAAACGGTTGGGCCAACCCGTTTTCACAACCCTAGTACAAGTGAAGTGATAATGAATTTTCTTCAATTTTTTTTACTTCTGTTTTATACGATCAAAAATTCAGGACGACCGTATATTGATTTGGATCTTTCGACAATGTTAAGAAGAAGAAAAAAATACTAGTATCAAAATATCAAAAACATGTATTTAATTAAAGAGAGGAGTTTTATGGTTGGTGGAACCCAATAAAATACCTCTTTGAGCTGATGAGCAATCCTTATCTCAGTACATGTGAGCTCTCTTCCTTCTAGTGTTGCCCGGTGTTGCATAAGATTCAACCTTAGCATCACTGCCATGTCACTCCTTGTCAACATTGGGTTTTCTTTGCAAAGCACATCTACCTTCACACTCTGTTCTGGTGTGAGCACACTTTCATCGAAGGGTGGCTCCACATATGGCTCATCATCTTCCATGTGATCTTCAAATGTGTCTTCCTCTTCTTGTGGCCAATCAAAGTAGCTTGCAGCCATTACTGCAAAGAACAAAAGCTAGAATAAAAGGTTAATAACTATACAAAGCAAAACAAAGCATAAGACAAGAAAGCTTAATCTCAAGAAAGTTTAAAATCCTAATGATAAATCTACTTAGTTCCCCGGCAACGGCGCCAAATTGATTACTGCGTTTTACCACAGGCCAATTAACCTAATGTGCACGCTACCACAATCGAATGGTATATCGATGCAGCACTTTAGGATCGAATCCACAAGGAACTAATGATCTATAACACTAAGAATACACAAACTTTCCTAATCTAAGCAAATAAGAAGATTGATGGTTTGTAACAAGCTAAACTTCTAGAATTATAAACAAAATGATCTCAAATTCAAGCAAGAAATAAGTGCAAGAATCAAACTTTTAATCAATAGCTAAGGATGGATCCATGGGCAAGATAATCGATATCGGGTGATCAAGATTCAATATAGGATGCACAAACAAAATAATCAACGAGTCTATAGGTCTAGAACTCATAAAATAGACTAATCCACTGTCGTGACAATAATCTCTATGCTAATCAAGCATTAAACATCAACTGTCGTTGGCCTAACACAATCAAGCATGCATAAATCACAAGTCTATTAACCATTTAACATCTCTAACATCAATTGTCATTGGCTAGACATGTAAAAGACAATATTAGGTTGGTTCAAGCATTTCATCGAACACCTTTCGGGCATGAAAGTACTTAAGCTCTAAATCAACTTGATCAAGGCTAATCTAGCATTAAGAATACCTAATAAGCATAAAACAAGGTTAATAAAGCAAGAGACATCCTAAATATCCACTTAAACACCCTAATCTGCTTAACCCATGAATCACAAGTTCACTACTCAATACTTTTCATGAGAAACCTTAAACCCATAGAGATTCAAGACAAATCATGTCAATGAGCAAGAAAAACACAATAAAAGATGAAGTATTTCCTTCCAATGATCAAAAGATTCAAGTTTTTTTTAGTTTAGACAAAGTTTTTGAGAGAAAAAGAGATCCCCCTAGGGTTTTAGGGTCTAAAACTATATATAGGAGTCCAAAAAACGAGTCGGATCCACCCAACAAACCCGGGTTGACCCATAAAAATTTGGGTATTTTTGCCTGTAGCGACCAGCTGTGGTCGCTACGCCTGGTCGCTACGACACTTAGAATATTTTAGCTCCTCAGGATTTTTTCCTGTAGCGACCACACCTGGTCGCTACGCCTGGTCGCTACGGCATCCGTATTTCTCATGTGGGTCTGTAGCGACCACTCCTGGTCGCTACGCCTGGTCGCTACACTCCCATTTTGCTCCAAACTTCACTTTATTAGCCCCAATTGCCTCCAAACTCACCAATAAGCATCTCCAACACCTGACATAGACAAATGTAATGGAATGCAACCTAAATATGCCTAAATGATATCCTATATGCTTAAAATGCATCAAAAGAGATGACCAAAACCATGCAAATATGTAAGATATCAGTGATCAAGATTTGTGAGCACTCCCTGTCTTGTTTTGGGAAGTTTAATGGTGGGTCGAGTTTATTTTTAATGTAAGAAATTTATACATGAAGGTGTAGAGATGATAGACAATGACTGACATGTGGATGAGAAAGAGGAACAGAAGGAGAAAAATTTGTGTTTAGAGATGGCCAAGTTTGGGCTTGTGAGAAAATAGAGGAGCATATGAAAAGTGAAGAAAGCTTGTGTTTCACTACAAGAAAACTCGGCTTTTGCTACGAAATTTTACTAGGAAAAACTTTCCTCGTAAATATACTACGAATTTACTTCGAATTTACGAGGAAAAAGATTTTCCTCGTAAAGTAATCGTAAGCCTATGAGAAAGGCTTTTCCTCGTAAAGCCGTAGTAAAATTACGAGGAAGTTACGTGGAAACAACCATTTCCTCGTATTGTCGTAGTAAAAGACATTCCTCGTAAATTCCTAGTAAACTGTTACTACGAAATTAAGAGGAAAACTTCTTTTACTTCAATTTAGCGAGGAAATGGCTAGAAAACACCAATTTTTAATCTAAAACGTGTTTTGTACCTAATTTTCCTCCCAATTTCTTAGTAAGTCTAATGTGTAGTTTTATACTACTTTTTTTGCAGGTTGATTATGACGATCCTGAGTATCCTGCATGGTTTAGGGAATTATTTCAAGGTCCAGTTGCAAAGGTCACTACATCATCGATGTATTTCACCCGAGGCTATACTTTCCATACCTACGAATATGGTAGACACCGGGCGACAAGTAATTATGGAATATGTGTGAAAGGCGAAACATATTTCTACGGGATATTGCAGGAGATTTGAAGTTCAATTCCTAGGAATGAGTCTGCAATGCGTTATCTTCAAGTGTGAGTGGTACGACCTCGTCGTCAACAGAGGTGTTCGGATTAACAAGAACGGTGTAGTTGATGTCTATGGTGGACGAAAGTACAACAAATTTTTTTTTTGACATACTACATGTTCTGAGTACTAATTTCTACGTTGTCTTTATTTTTGCAGGTACAACAAATTCGAGCCTTTCATATTAGCTTCCCAAGCAGATCAAGTTTGCTTCATTCCATACCCTCGGATTACTACCTCGGGAATAAACTGGTTAGCTGTTATCAAAGTTACACCTCGAGGACGAATAATCGTTGGAGAAGAACCACCATTACAAGAAGAAAATACCAATGAAATCGAGGAACCTGAAGCAGAAATTGATGACATCCTACACATTGATCCGCATAATCATGAATACGAAGATGTTCCTGATCACTCAACGGAAGACAATGTTGAGGACGAGTTTTACGAAAATGATGATGTTTTTACAGATTCTGAGAATGTATCCGAATGAATTATGTATGTTTTATAAGTTTGTTTATCACAAAAACGAATTTGAATTATGTATGTTTTAAGTTTGTTTTATAAAAAAATTGAATTTGAATTTGAGGTTTTGGTGTAGAAGAGGTTTGGATTTTGGTTGTAGAACATGTTATATATAAGTTATGGAAGTTGTGGTTTGGGGTTTGGGGTTTCAAGTTTAGGGATTTACAAAACTATTTCCTCGTAAAACCCTAGTAAACAAAAACACGGGACTAGTGATTTCCTCGTAAAGTCCTAGTAAAATTTGTACTAGGACTTTACGAGGAAAACACTAGTCCCGTGTTTTATTTTCCTCGTAAAGTCCTAGTAAAATTTGTACTAGGACTTTACGAGGAAAATAAAACACGGGACTAGTGTTTTCCTCGTAAAGTCCTATTAAATTTACTAGGCCTTTACGAGGAAAATTGTTTCCCTATATAAACTCGAGCCATCGAGGAACCTCATTTGTAGCAATCTTCTCTCAAAATCCTCTCAAGGTACTCTCTAACTCCTAGTTAGGGAATTTAGATTAGGTGGTTAGTTTAGGGAATTTAGATTAGGTTGAGTATTTTTTAAACTGTTTTTTTAAATGATAAGGGAATTTTTTTCTTTCTTTAAATTTAATATTATTGAACTCCTGAAGTGGATAAGATTTACGAGGAGGTAAATTATTTGTTTTTCTATTAATTTTTATTATTTATTTAATTTATTTTTTAATGTTATTAATCAATCTTTTTATTTAAAGGTTGCACCTAGAAAAAAGGGACGTATCGTCGGGATTGGTTCCGTTAACGATGTCAGCGCAGCGACATCGTATTATGCTCAGGAACAGCAAGATGTCACGGTTCAGCTGCGCTCGGAGTTGCATGCGACACAATCTCATGTGAGTTCTCTTTCCGAAATCCTAGACGTTTTGGCGGTCGGGAACTCGGTAGTGGCAGAGATGTTGCGTGTCAGACGGGAATCCGGAGCGCTTCCAACACAACATTATCCACCGCCACAGTCACATCCGTCGACGAGCAACATGGACGAGGGAGTTCCGGGATGACGACTTCGTTCGTCGATTTCACGAGGAGCATCCGTAGTTTTTTTTATTTCTAATTGTATATTATGAATTTAAAACTTAAATATTTAGTTATAAAAAATATTTTGTTATTTCGTTTTTTAGATTTTTAAATTTTCAAAAAATATATTATTTATATTTATTTTAATTATTATTTTTAATAGAAAAAAAACATTTCGAGGTAAATTCCTAGTAAATCTTTCAAAGTAAGTTCCTCGTAAATAGTCGAAGTAAAACCCTAGTATATTTTCGAAGTAGTTTCCTAGTAAATTTTCGTAGTAAATTCCTAGTAAACCTTTACTACGCATTTACGAGGAAAGTATATACTACGACCTTACGAGGATTCATACGAGGCCATTACGAGGAAAATGTTACCACGACGTTACGAGGAAATGTTTTCCTCGTAAATTAACTAGGAATTTACGAGGAAATAAGCTTTACGATGAACGTCTCACTACGAAACGCGTTTCCTCGTAAATTCCTAGTAAAGTGTCCTTTACTAGGAATTTACGAGGCAAAACCGTCCTAGTAAAACCTGTGTTTTCTTGTAGTGACTTTCTGGTTAAAAAAAACAAAAACTTTATTTATTGTCGTTTATATACAATAACAGAGTACCAATTTGCATTGGTGTAGAACTTGAAGAGAAATAACAATATTTTAAATCATATGTTCTTTACTTAATTCAATGATAATTTATAAGGAAAATGAAACACAAGTGATGTACATGCGAATTTCTTTAAACTTGACAGATCTTACAATGGTTTGAGATTTTGTACAAAGCATATATATGATGTAGTTAACAATGGTACTGGATCTGATGATTTTCTTAGAAATCTGCTTTAAATTAAGTTGATTATATTGACTGTTCTTGGTGATTGAGCATGATGTCATTGTCTAGTCTTATATTCTTTCTTCTTTTGGTGAGAAAGACATACCTGCAAATATAGGACCCGCCCATAAATGAAACACAAAATGCTTTGTCTTCAAAGCTGTAAATCAGTATAATAATAAATATGATAGAACTCTATAGTAACTAAGTAACTAAGAAAAAGACCGAAATTAATAATCTAACCAAAATTTCACCTTTTTTTTTTCTTTTCCTATCTCTCTCTATTTTTTTTTCTAAAAAATTAATTATCATTTTTGTCTTATTTCACAAATAACTCCTTATATAAAAGTAAAAATAAATATTTAATTATTTTTAATCTATGCCAAAAATATAAAATTACATCTAATTTAAAACGGAGAAAATAATATTAAAGACATATTTTGCTTCAATAAATAAATCACTTATATTACTAATTTATTAATCATGCTTAAATATCTTACATTAATTAATTAATTATGTGTTAAAAGAAAAAGAGACAAAACAAGTAGCACGTTTGTACTTTCCCCAATGGAACCGGGAAACCGACATAACCGGTTGTCCAGTTGCCGAGAAAGATGGAACGAATAACAATAATTTATATTTCGACCAAAAAAACAATAATTTATATATGTTCTTTCGTTGCCACTAACCACAGCTTACGTCCCATCACTCCCCGCCGACGACTCATTCCTCCGGCGAAGCCATTTCACTACTCTCAATCGCCATGTCTCCTTAGTCTCCCTCGTGATCGATCTTTCCTTATATATAACGATCCTTATACTCCTCCGCGAATCCTGGCCGTTAATCTCAGAATCTAATCTCCACCTGTTGCCTCTGATGTTCCCCTGTCTTAATGTGATTTTTGATCTGGTCTGATTAATGGGAAGTTGTTAGGACCGTGTGGATAGCTTTGATCAATGTGTTGCTACTTCGTGTGAAAGATCAGAGCTTTTTTTTCGCTTTTTGTTGACTTTTGAGACCGATGCTGGATCTCAATCTCGACGTTGTGTCGGCTGAGTCTACTATGATGGATGAATCGGTGACGTCTAACTCTTCGGTAGTCAATGCCGAGGCGTCAAGCTGCATCGACGGTGAAGAGGAGCCCTGCTCCACACGCGCCGTCAAGTTTCAGTTTGAAATACTTGAAGAGGTCGGGAAGAAGAAGAAGATAGAAGTGATGTGATGATGACAAAGGAGTTTTTTCCTGTTGCGCAAAGTTCCAGGAGCTCCGCTGATATTAGCTTCCAGGGAGGGACACAAGGCGGAGACTTTGGAGGCGATGCTGCGCTGGTGATGCAGCCACCAGCACAGCCGGTGAAGAAAAGCAGGAGAGGGCCTAGGTCTAAGAGTTCTCAGTATAGAGGCGTCACTTTTTACAGGAGGACAGGCAGATGGGAATCACATATTTGGTAAATCTACAGTTTGTTGATATGTTCCTTATGACAAAACTTTGGTCTGGTCTACTTTAGATGTTGTATTAATCTTTTTCTGTTTGTCAATTTTCATGGTTGAAGGGATTGTGGTAAACAAGTTTATTTAGGTATGGTTTCTACTGGTTTCACTGAGATGGTATCTGCTTTGCTATTAGCTCTCTGATAAAGCTTCACTTGTGAATATAATAGGTGGATTTGACACTGCCCATGCTGCAGCTAGGTAACACACCTTTGGGAACTATGTTGTTTGATATCTCAACTGTTTTTGCATTACGTTACAATAAGATGTGTGTTTTTCACAAGTTCAACATCTGGCTTGTGTAGGGCGTATGACCGAGCTGCTGTCAAGTTCAGGGGTCTGGAGGCTGACATCAATTTCATTATTAGTGATTATGAAGAGGATCTCAAGCAGGTTTTGATTACAGATGTTGAAAATGTAATCAAGGCATGAATGCTTTGATGTGTTCTTATATGGTTTCTGAACCTTTACAGATGGCGAATCTTTCTAAGGAGGAAGTTGTGCAAGTACTTCGGCGACAGTGCTCTGGTTTCTCGAGGAATAATTCAAGATATCAAGGAGTTGCTTTGCAAAAGATTGGCAGGTGGGGAGCTCAAATGCAGCAGTTCAATGGAAACATGTATGTAATCAACTTCTCTCTGGACCTACCTTTGTGCTTTCTATGGTCATTGTTGTTTTGTCTGAATGTGCTTGTCAGTCATTGCTAGAGAGAGTGAAGTGCCTAGATGAATTGTTGGTTAGTTCTCGTTAATGTGAAGTAGGTTCTGTTAGAACCATATTACTAGGAAAAACATTTGTGATTATGGGTTATATATCTAGAGATTCTGATGGCTATCTATCTTGGCTCATATATACATGGAACCAGGTCTTATGACAAGGCAGCCACGAAATGGAATGGAAGGGAGGTTGCTTCCTTAATTGAGCCTCATGCATCCCGGATGATTCCTGAGGCAGGTAATGTTAACTAACTGGTCAATGCTATGCAGGTATTCCTGCTATCTTTGATATTTCCTCGCAATATTTGAGAAGCTACTACTAACTTGTTGACGTGTTTCATACTTTCCTTATATAGCTAATGCTAAGCTCGACCTCAGTTTGGGAATCTCTCTCTCACTGGGAGATAGTCCTAAGCAAAAAGATAAGGCTCTTCGGCTTCATCATCCCCCTAACAGTATGGTATGTGGAAAGAACTCCATAGTGCACTAAATATAGTTTACTATACTTATGTGTTTGCTGTACTCAAATGTTTCTTTGTCCATATCACATAGCAATCTGTTACTCAAAGCTACTTTCTCATTAACTAGCTCGAGTTCCCATGGTTCTTCCTTGCTTCATGTGTCCCTTGCAGATGGAGAACCACATGGCTGCAGCAACATGTGATACGCCTTTCAATATGTTAAAGAGGAGTTCACCCATGGTAAACACCATATCACACATCTCTTTTATGTTTTGAGCAATGTTATGTTTTTGCTCGTTTTGATCAGCCCCAATAACTCTTCTCTCAAATGGTTAACTAGACCTTGAACAGTCTCTTTCAATCAGCTAACCACAGCCCTATCATGTAACTCATTCCTCCAGTGCGAAACAAACCGTTAGCAGATAACCTGGGCGATTGCAAGAAGGTAAACACCACAGTCATACCCATTCATTCGCGGTGTATCACTGCTGCATTTCCATAAGACACAAATGGAGAAAGATGAAGAGCTGTTTTCCACTCCATCTATTCGATCCCATAAAGCTAGAGTGATGGAATGCCTAGTTGGTTTCTTTGTAGTACCCTCCGCCTTCTGCTAGGTCGACATTGATAATGTTGTTTGCATGCAATATTACGAGGTTGCTTGTAAGTAATCTAAGAGGATTAATGAATTCTTGGTGTGATTAAGTGGCATGGAAGATCTGGATCCAAAAGTCAATGGAGGGAGAAATAAATAAGATTGTAGGCGCAATGTGATAAAGGTAAACTTTTTTTATGGTATGCTATAACGTTTAAAAAGCTTTGCTGTTTTAGAACTAAATTGATTTACACTTTTTTAATAAGAAACAAAAATCAGAGGCGGCACAACTTCTACCTCTGCTATCGGTGAACTTAGATCATTTTACATGCATCCACATTTCTACCTCTGATATGATATTATAAGACTTCTCAATTTCATTTATTCTATGTTATGTTCAACATCAGAAGAACCAGGCTCACATGTATCTGCTCTTTCGTTTCTGGTCAACACATTTATCTCACTAGTCACGACTGGCCTCTTTCCCTTCAAGGTACCCAAAAATTACAGGTTTTCTAACAGATTTTCAAAATCAGCACCTGAACCAACTCGGAAGCAAACTAGAAAAACTTAAAATACCTATTATGTCCAAATTTGTTAGACATGGACCCGACCAGAACCAACGTGTATGGGCGTCCCTAAGATGTTGGAGGTCATAAGCAATTTAGTAAGATGACCTCCAACATCTTAGGGACGCCCATACACGTTGGTTCTGGTCGGGTCCATGTCTAACAAATTTGGACATAATAGGTATTTTAAGTTTTTCTAGTTTGCTTCCGAGCTGGTTCAGGTGCTGATTTTGAAAATTTGTTAGAAAACCTGTAATTTTCGGGTACCTTGAAGGGAAAGAGGCCAGTCGTGACTAGTGAGATAAATGTGTTGACCAGAAACGAAAGAGCAGATACATGTGAGCCTGGTTCTTATGATGTTGAACAAAACATATAATAAGTGAAATTGAGAAGTCTTATAATAAATATCATATCAGAGGTAGAAATGTGGATGCATGTAAAATCGTCTAAGTTCACCGATAGCAGAGGTAGAAGTTGTGCCGCCTCTGATTTTTGTTTCTTATTAAAAAGTGTAAATCAATTTAGTTCTAAAACAGCAAAGCTTTTTAAACGTTATAGCATACCATAAAAAAAGTTTACCTTTATCACATTGCGCCTACAATCTTATTTATTTCTCCCTCCATTGACTTTTGGATCCAGATCTTCCATGCCACTTAATCACACCAAGAATTCATTAATCCTCTTAGATTACTTACAAGCAACTTCGTAATATTGCATGCAAACAACATTATCAATGTCGACCTAGCAGAAGGCGGAGTGTACTACAAAGAAACCAACTAGTCATTCCATCACTCTAGCTTTATGGGATCGAATAGATGGAGTGTAAAACAGCTCTTCATCTTTCTCCATTTGTGTCTTATGGAAATGCAGCAGTGATACACCGCGAATGAATGGGTATGACTGTGGTGTTTACCTTCTTGCAATCGCCCAGGTTATCTGCTAACGGTTTTTTTCGCACTGGAGGAATGAGTTACATGATAGGGCTGTGGTTAGCTGATTGAAAGAGACTGTTCAAGGTCTAGTTAACCATTTGAGAGAAGAGTTATTGGGGCTGATCAAAACGTTTGTTTTAGAAAAACTAGGGCCGGGCCGCCCTACGGGCGGGTTATACTTTACAAATAATATTAGTTTATTATTTTTGTGGTTTGTCTTATAGTTTTGTATTGCAAAGATGTATATGATAGTGTTTTTTTGTATTGTAAAAATTTTTAGAAGAGGTGAAATTATACGTAATATATTTTAGTTTGGTTTGTTTATGGATAACTTGTATATATATATTTTGTATTTTACTACATGGAATTTATGAAATAAAATATGATAATAGTATATAGACGACAAACATATTATTATAGACTGGAAACATGTAGTCTAAGATATCTTGATCTGATATGCATGACATCTTATGTTCATTTGGATCCAGTCAACAATGCATTGGTGATGATATATATGGCTACATTGCAGCTCATTTATACAGTCACATGTTATAATTTGGTCATGTATACAGTGCACAATTTGTCTTCTTTCATTGGTGAGAAAACTCTCTTCTCAGATTAGAGGTTTGTTATAGCTATGTCAACGTCCTTTTTGTGAACTGACAGAATGAAGATTGAAATTTGTTAGATATATTATGATGTGTACACTTTTCTCCTCATAATTGGTGAGAGGCATAAGTTTGGTATTCATGAATGAAAATGATGCTTTTGCGATGCTTATGGCGGAGTACATGCTTATGTCATGGTTTATGAGCATAAATTGCATGGTGTCAATCGTTACATCAGTAAGATAGCGAGAATCAATAGTAAAGAATTCAAGCTTAATTCATATGTGGGTTTGATTTGTATTCCAACGTTTTTATTGATGGTGAGATCTCTCTTGGGTTCCGAACTGTTGGGTATATTTTGTAGTCGAAATATAAACCACAAAGAAGGTTCGTTGAATTGATCTGTTCATCACGGGTAGTTTCAACAGAAATTGGCACAAATGTACCTAAACACACCTATATTATGTCATATAATCCTAACTTAGTCAACCTTTTTTCTTGACGATTTTACCCTTACCAGATCACACAGTTTCGAAATGAATAGGTGCGTGGTATGCAAGTAGGTGTCAGATTACACCTTTTCACCCATTGGACAATTCACAGGTTCATGTCTCTTCAGTTTCCTGTCGCTATCCCTTTTATTTAAAACCAGAGATGAACCGACTCAGTTGTCACTCTCTCCCTTTCTCTCTCTCTCCGGCGCTTATCTCTTTCTTTACAGAAATCCCCAATTCATTGAGCAAACCCTAATCTTAGCCATGGAAGATATTTTGGTACCGCCCAGAATGTTCGCTGCCGGTGATGAACCGTTGGGCGACCGTGTCAATTCCTATCATAAAATCAAGACCACGAGAGCGATTATCGCCGCACTCGAACCAGAAGAGTTTGAGTTCATTCGGAACTCAACATTTGGGAGGATTCTTGCGATTGATGACAACCCGCCGTTTTCTAGGGCCTTTGGGCAACACCTCGTCGTGAGGCTCCTCAAGGTTAACAAAAAGTACGAGTTTTGGTTTCTCTTTGCTGGAAACCCTATTAGAATGTCACTTCGAGAGTTTGCCATCGTTACCGGTTTGAACTGCGCGAAGATCCCCCTCAAGAAGAAGAAGAAGAAGAAGAAGAATCCGCTTAAAGAGAAGCTCTACTGGAACGAACTCTTTGGATCGTTGAAGTACTGCACCGTCGCTACAACCATCGACATGTTACAGAACAAGGTCGTAAAAACAAGAGATTTGAGGATAAAAATTGCGTGTCTTGCTATCACCTCGTCGATTCTCTTTGCCTCTTCACACACCCCCCGTATCATCCCAGAGCATGTTGAGTTGATTCGAGATCTAGATGAGTTTCTCGCATTTCCCTGGGGCAGAGCCTCGTACCAAACACTCGCTGCATCACTAAATGGGAAAGATGAGATCGCACTATCACAGATGTCCGTCGCGATTCGTGGTTACGTTGAGGCAATTCAACTGATTATGCTCTCTGCCATCCCTCAGCTTAAGGAAGAAGTCACCCAATCTGAACGTGTTGTCATAGTGGATTCAGAAAGCGACGGCGAGACCTAGACAGGCCAAGAGACATTGACAGAGGATGAGAACGTGGCAGGACAGGGTAAACCACCACAGGAGACAAAGTATTGTCTCATACCCGGCCACGCTAAGACCATAGATTCCGAGTGCAAGGTATATGTTAATGCTAACATTTTTCTCTAGCCGTTACATATATTATTTAATAGCTATGTTAGATGTTAACAACCAAGATGCTGGCAGCTATACTAATCAATATTCACCTAACTGTTTATCTGTAAAACCAACCTTTAACCGCTAATTATTTTGTTGTACTATAACCGTTGATTGTTCGTTTATATTATGTAATAGGTATATCTGTAAAACAAACCTCTAACCACTAACATTTCCTGTAACCGTTACCTATATTATGTAATAGGTATGTTAGATCTTAACAACAAAGATGCTGGCATCTATACTAATTTATAGTCACCTATTTATTTATCTGTATAACCAACATTTAACCGCTAATCATTTTGTTGTACTATAACCATTGACATGTTCGTGTGTATTGCAGGTGCCAGTGAAGTCTATTCTCGATGATCCTTACGAAGATTGGTCTGTTGGCTTAGATTTTCAATGGATTGATGAGACTGAAGATCTGGTTGTCGACAACATGGTCCGATTGATCCATGAGGGTTTTGTTTTTAGGAAGGAAATGTTTAAAGGTGGTCTTAACGCTCTTGACCTTTCACGGTTGAGGGGAGAAAAGAAACTGAAAGAGAAAGAACCGAAAGATAAAAATGACAAGGATCACGTTGTGGAGGGTTATGAATGCGATGGATCATCTGAGTTTCACGATATGATTCGCTCATTGGAGAATCGAATATACAAAGCTCTGGATTCAAAGTTAGAGAAACTTGTTCCTCCTACTAGTCAATCTCAGCACCTCCTCCAGTCTACCATTTCACGATGCCTCCAGGACTTGGACAAGAAGATCGGTGATTCTATAAGTCTTCAACTTAAGGATATGCAGGCCGCGATAATAAATGGTGTAATTGATGCCATTGGGGCCCCGCGATCCACTGTCGATGTTCTCGCTGCGAAACCAACCCATTCTATCCCTGCCACCGTCACATAACCAACAGAGCCACCCATGAATGATTTCACAATCCCATCAGAAGCTGCTGATTGCCGCATCAACGACGTGCTTCACGATTTGAACGTAGCAGGAGGACCGGCCTCACTTGGTTCTGATGCTTCTCTCCCTGCAACAACAACAGGAGGACCATCAGATGGTTTTGATGCTTCTCTCCCTGCAACAACAGCAGGAGGACCGGCCTCACTTGATCATGAAGGACCCAACGCTGATGACTCCACACCTATGGATTTGGTAAGTACATAACTTGGAGTATAAATTTTAGTTTATCTGCTAACATTAATATAGCTATATCATCAGACGGAGCAGCAACTGGAAGAGCAGGTAACCAATTTACTTAACCGCTACCATATCACTTAGTCGCTATATATAATTACATATGTGTTACTCTGTAATGTCTATCCCACTCTGTCTGATTTATTCAGCAAAACAAACAAGCCGATGATGTTCATCCTACTGTAAACCAGGAGGCCGTGTCCGAAGAAGTTGATATGGACGAGGTAATCCCTTTGACAGCTCATGTAACCTATTTACTTAACCGCTACCATATCACATATTCGCTAAAAATAATTACATGTGCTAATCTGAAATGTCTCTCCCACTCTGTCTGTTTTATTCAGCAAAACAAACAAGCCGCTGATGTTGATCCTACTGTAAACCAGGATGCCGTGTCAGAAGAAGTTGATATGGGCGAGGTAATCCTTTTGTTTATTTCCTTGTTATTTTATTAGAAACAATGGCTCGTTTGTTCTTGCGCATTGCTAATGCATGTTCACACGAAATCAAATGCAAATACCTTTTTATCTGTTCGAAATGCCGTCTTTCTCACTCTGACTATCGCAGGAGGATGCACCCGTTTCCAAGGGACACGAAGAAGAGGCTGTGGAGCAGCGTAAGAGCAAAAGGGCAAAGGTCGCTCCGGTTGTTTTGCAAGACTACAAATGTGATCCTAAAGTAACAGCTGGTCTATCCATAATACCTGATATTGACAAACGTTTTGAGCTTATGGAACAGAGACTGCTAAATGAATCGTAAGGAGATATCAATATTCCATTTTCGTAACCGATAAGTATTTCCGTAACCTTCAAATCATCTTATTAACCGTTAATTATATACGTTACAGGATAGTGATTCTAAACACTGGGTATTCAGTGACTCCGGCCGAGTTTTGTGATATTGGTCATCGCAAGACCATATTAACCTCGGGTGTCGTGAACGCCCTTATCGGAGTTGTATCTCGTGGTCCTGCCTCTAGTCCCAAAGTTGGTATATATGACACAACCCTTCCAGTGTCTTTAATGAACCACCACTCTCGCTTTGTCAAGACAGCATTCAAAGACCGTGTGAAGCTTAAGTTCAACAATGTCCCACTGGAAAGCCCCATTCCGAAGGCGCCTGAGAGGATATATTTCCCATTTAACATTGACAGGACACACTGGGTTGGAGTCTGCCTCGATTTGAAAGCGAACACTCTCCATGTTTTGGACTGCAACACGTCCCTTCGAAGTGACAGTTTGCTGAAAGAGGAGCTTACTCCAATTGCTAACCTCATCCCATATGTTCTCAAGCACCTCGGATATACGGAAGGTAATGCAGCGCTGAAGCCCTTTACAGTCTCCAGATGCAAGGGAATACCGCAAAGCTCCACTCATACTGATGCAGCAGTTATGATAGTTCTGTTTATCGAAGCTCACGCCGTCGATGGTCTTGGTGGTTGCAAGGCTATCACTCCTCGTATGTTCCCAGATGCAGCCAAGCAGTTGGCTGTTAAACTCTTCGATGATCTCTCTGTTTGAATTTTATTTTCTCTTCTCTGTTTCGTACTTATCGCTACACTCAATGCTGTTGTCTGTTTCGTTTTTAGCTTTTCTTCCCCCGGATTTCTCATTTCTAACTTTGGTTAATGATATTTCCCTTTTAACTCTCATTTGTAGTTGTTAAATCATGTGTCTTGTCGTTATTTTTCTCTTAGCAGTTAACATACAACTTAGATCCTCGTTAACTTTGGCCGTTATCTTACATGCTTACCGTGCGTCATCGTAACCGGTTTTTCTCTTAGCAGTTAACAAAGTTGAAAACAAAACATAATTGTATTCATCACTTAGCATCCATACTAAGTTGAAAACAAAATATAATCCTTTTGTTTATGTTTTCTCTTAGCAGTTAACATACAACTTAGATCCTCGTTAACTTTAGCCGTTATCTTACATGCTTAGCGTGCATCATCGGTACTGATTTTTTCTCTTATCAGTTAACAAAGTTGAAAACAAAACATAATTGTATTCATCACTTACCATCCATACTAAGTTGAAAACAAAACATAATCCTTTTGTTTATGTTTTCTCTTATCAGTTAACATACAACTTAGATCCTCGTTAACTTTGGCCGTTATCTTACATGATTAGCGTGCGTCATGGTTTGTTAACTTACATGAGATTCAGTTAGATTGTCCGTAAACACCCATCTTAACGGTTAAGTCATCGGATTCAGTCGAATTATCAATTACCCTTATATCCATGAAGCAGTTAACATAGAAACTTAGAAACATAACATAGTTGAAAGAGTTCATAAAATAACATTACAACAAGTGGATAATTTAAAATGGGTGAGTAGATCCACACCCTCCATTGCACATAGTATGTGTCAATGTGGGCAGCTTTGGGGAACTTAGTTTTAGTACATCATAACAAGAGTTCATACCATAAAAAAAAGGTCTCCCCAGATCTGGCCATTACAAAAGAAACACTACAACTCCACTCACCCCTACATAGTCTTCTTCTTCATCTTCAGATAGGCATCTTACAAGTGACTTTGTTATGGTCAGTTCCTCCACATCTGCTGCAAGTCCTGCGGCGCTTCAAACCATCAGTCGCCTGCATTCAACAAATGTTTTACATGTCACCAGTGTTTGTATCCGTTAACCGTCATAATAAACGCTAAAACGTCATTTGACTCTAAAAAGGACACAAACCTTGAACTCTCCACGTGATGGAATCCTTGCCTTTCTTGGCCTCCCTGGTGGGCGGCGAGTTGCTGGAGGGCGAAGGTGGCCATTCTCTCCTTCAACACCAAACTTATAGGCAGCAATTTTGGCATGATCCACCGGGTTGATGCTTCCACCGTATGCTGCAGCCCAGTATGCGGTTGTGTAAAACACAGAAACCTTACTCTCCACAGACTCTTTTGCGTAAATAGCTGCTGACACAGCATGCGCACAAGGGATGGCCAGCGCCTCGAACTCCTTGCAAGAGCAAGTCTTCTTATCAAGATCCACACGGTAGTACATCCCATTGTCATCAACTACTTCGTACTCATTCTCGATGATCAAGACATCGTTAACCTTCGGAGTTAGCGACCTGGAGTTATTTGCAGCTGCTTCACGTCTTGCAGAGAACCAACCCATCATCATTGATCTGATATACTCCAGCAGCGGGACAATTGGGTATTCACGAGCCTCAGATAGTGCCGCATTAAGTGATTCAGCAAGGTTACTTGTCATAATGTTGTACCTTGCTCCATCAAAATGAGACCTAGCCCAATGTTCCAGTCCTATTCGGATCAGATAATCCGCACAAGCAATGTCCACCACCTTGAGCTCGTTGAAGTGGATGTGGAAATCCTCCAACTTGTAAGCCCGTGCTGCTTTTCCCAGGATGTAGAGCAAATGTTTCTTCTTGAAGATGGACTGGACGTTCCTCTGGAGATGTAGCAAACAAGCACAATGCTTGGCCATTGGATAAACCTAACAAATGAACACAAATAAGTCCACAAAGTAACATCATTATTAGCAGATAAATAAGTATTTATAATTTAACGATTGTGAACTATGTTTAATCTTACACGGATAACCATCATACTGAACTGTTAACTTAATAAATGAACACAAATAAGTCGACAAGGTAACATCAATATTAGCAGATAACTAAGTATTTATCATTTCACTTTTCTAACTGTTTAATCTTAGACGGATAACCATTACACTGAACTGCTAACCTACGTCTTAGCAGGTTAATTTATTATATATCCATTACAAAGCATCTAAGCTAACAATTATCGAATCTTAAATTTTGATAAGTGGTAAAGGTAATAGATGCTTACCCTGCGTATTCCAGAGTAGATAGCAGTGTGTATGTCTGAGACAAATACAATGTTCTCAGAATCCGGCACCACGGCAAGGAGCTTGGTGAAGAACCACGTCCACGAAAGGTCATTCTCGCTATCGACAACCCCAAATGCAATTGGGAATATTTGATAGTTCCCATCTTGTGCACTTGCTGTGAGCAAACACCCAGCAAACTTCCCCTTCAAGTGAGTCCCATCAATGATAATCACCTTTCTGATGAAAGCGAATCCTGCGATGCTTGCCCCAAAAGACAGAAAGAGGTATTTGAAACGCTGCCTACCATCAGCCCCCTTGTTTGTCTCTAAAGCTACCAGAGTCCCAGGATTCGCGACTGCCAACTGCTGGAGGTAGGAAGGTAACGTGCTATACGCTTCCTCAGCATTTCCACGTCCATTCTCTATAGCAATCTCCCTGGACTTCCAAGCAGTCCAGTAAGATATCGGAACACTGTGGTCCGTCCTCATCATCTCTCTCACAGCTCGGGGTCTTGGTCCACTGCCTGTGCCAACGTACTTGCTTCGCATAATACCTCCCACAATTGAGGAGGTTGCATGTTTCCTAAACTCTCCCCCTCTCCTCCACAGTGCAACGGTGGGTGCCCTCCAACGTCTTGATTTCAAACCGCTGGCAACCTGGGATCTTAGTTGCGTACACACGCCAGTCACAGTTAACTCTGATGCACTTTAGGACAACCCTCCCGATCGCAGACTTCTTCACAAAGTATCTGAACTTGTTAGCCAACGCATAGAGCGACATGTGGACTTTGAAAGCCTCACGGTCTTGAAAGACTTGCCTAACAAAGAGACGATCATTCTTGCCCATTTCATCATCATCTGGAAACCATTATTAAACATATGCATTTAACAGTCATCAAAACTATTAACTGATATATATATATAGCTAACCAATACCGAAGAGGTAAACTAGAGGTATTAAAATATAAAATTATGTAATAAGCGATAGCTAACCTTGAAGTATCACTTAACAAGCCGTAAACGTAAACTTATAATTTTACCAATTTCTGATTTTTTAACGGTTAAACTAGGAGTTAGCAATCACGCATTTTTTAACGGTTAAATATAAAATTAAGTAATAAGCGATAGCTAACCTAGAAGTATCACTTAACAAGCCGTTAACGTAAACTTTTAATTTTACCAATATCTGATTTTTTAACGGTTAAACTTGGAGTTAGCAATCACGCATTAACTCACCATGTTCATCAAAATCCTGCGAGCTGAAGAACTGACCACCCCCATTTTCTGCATCAATCATTATCGATTTCTCTTTATCAGTTGATCCCCCTAGTCCTTCTTCACCGCCAGCCGTTACTGTCATAAAACAAATTAGCAGGCAACAACCAAGTTAACTATCTTTTATTAACACCATCTAACTGACCAAAGGTAAACAATGGACTTTTTTCTCATTACCTATGGCTAAGCTTAGGTTTCTGTCTGCTGGTTGTTGAGTAGGCATTTCTCCTACGCTGTTAACACCATCATGCACTTCCACAAGCCTTATCTCACCATCATCATTTGGTGTGAAGACATCCACATCTTCAGATGATTCAGTCTCCGACGGGGTGTCAGGGAGGTCAGTTAGTGGCTGGTGTATCTGACTCGGTGTCAGACGCACAGCGTTCCTTCGGATCTCCTCCATCTGCTCATTGGTGCAGATGGACATCAACTTTTCTTCACTTACTTGTAGATACCCACCCACACGAAATCCTGTCAAAGAAATGACGGAAGTTAGCATGTAAATATTTATATTAGCATCCAATATTCATCTTATCATTCAATGTATATATAGAAAGACAATATGTGACTAACCTCTCCAAGGGATAAGCTTAGGTGGAACAACCTCTGTCCCATCCTCTGTCAGCCCGAACTCCTGACAACGCATTGTGTGGTAGCGACCAACTTCCATGTTACCGAAGGTTACGCACATCGTCAAATTAACAAAGTCCATCCTCACTGCCATGAAGAGTTCCACATCTCCGTCTTCTAGTATGTCCACAGGTGGTGTGGTCAAGTCTCCAGGAACCTTCATCCAGTCCGGCCAGTCATAGGTCAAGGCCACTGGTTCAGAAGGGAGTACATCATACCTACTCCTCACCATCTCCATCAAGGCGTCGTAGGTTTCGTTCTCTTTCAACACAACATCGTATTTCACATGGGTGTGGTCTATATCGAACCTCCATACCCTTGGGGCAAGTCTTGCCCAGTCACCAACAACAACTCTCACAAGATGTCCCATTGCTTGAACTTGAACAAGTTCCTCCTCTCCTTCATCATAAACCACTCACAAATGTCATTACTAATGTTGATATCAGACTATTTCATTATTTTCCTATTCAATTTAAAAACACAAAATGTTCTTGATGAATTTATCTCAGAAAAAGTCATACCTTTCCTCTAAGAAAGAATGAACACTGTCAAACGAGTTTCTAACTTCCAAACTCTCAATCACAGTTTTCGTTCTCACTCTCCAATCTCTCTCCCACCGCTAAGTATACATATGCTAATCTATAAACCCTAGTATCAATCCCACCACCCAATACGCAACCAAAGCTACACTTACCGAAGCTATAAAGGTTATAACGAGAACGTTTTCCCTCTTTACCCAGCAGATTGTCGGCTCCGAACCAAATGACTTCATAACGACGGAAAGTTCTTTCTTTATCCAGCGGTTCGTCTTCTCTGACGCCACTTTTGTTCTGATCCACTGCTCTGTACACGACTAATCCCCTTTCCGTGTATCGTCGCTCTGACACACATCGAATACTCCGACCAAACCCACACGATCTAACATAAGGGCATTTCCGTCTAACCAAGGCTGAAAGGATACTCCTTTTTTCTTTATCGAAGCCCAAGGTCATTTTGCAAATATGGGCTTCAGATGGGTATATACGACCCATTCACTCTAGTTTCAAATCTGAATCTTCCTCAAAAACTTGTCGTTCTTTTAACTTTTAGTCGACTTTGTTAAGTCTCTATCAAAAAATATTATTTTTTTTCTTTATTTCAAAATATTCTTGGAGCCGTTATATAAATAATGAATGACAACGATGATTAGCTTTACAATATTTGGTTTCATACTCTTTGTCATGATATTTTCATTACACAGAGTACCGAACAATAACCATCTAATAAAATCGATGAGAAGTCCATTTCTCAACTGCTATCCTCCTTTGGAGGTGGCTTATTTTAAAACTCTGTAGATTTGTTGTTATTTTGTACATTTTCATACTAACTGAACTTTTCATTCACTATTAGTATATTCCATTTTCTAGCTATGCAATGAAATTGAAACCAAAGATTAAATGTAATATTAAGTGGACGTGAGGAGTAGAGTCGTGAGACTCCTAACGAAACAATATATATGACTGTCCTTTTTCTTGGAAGCTGCCTTTCCCTATTGCAATTCTTTTGTTACTCAGACTAAGCCACATTCTTTATATCTGGAAATATATGTATGTATAGTGTGTAAGCAATAATTTCTTTTGATTACCTTTAATTTTGTATGTTGTATTTGTAAAAGAATCTCAAACATGTAGTCATATAACCTTATGAGTTATATTTATATCTAACTTCTACCAAATAAAGGTTGTTTCGTAGACGCTTTAACTTGTTTCATTGCTGTTGGCTGTGTCAACGCTTACTCTCGCAGTGTAAGAGGGCTCTCCTTTGCTTTCTTGTCTTTGATTAGTATCGAGCTTAAAGAGTTAAAGGTAGGTTTTGGTGATATATGTATGAATATATATCATTTCAAAGTTTCTGTAAGGCCTTTCTTGTCTTTGCTATCTTCGTTTTCAATCTTCTCAGGCAGAAGCGCTCATTCTTGCGGCATACACACGGTATGCAGCCAGCCCAACGACCACAACAGCAACTCCAACTGTATTAAAAATCGAAAAGAAATTTTCACCAAGCATACGAGTATGAAGCTTTTTTGTTATGGGGTTTGTTTGTGAGAAAATTGGTGTCAAAGATTGACGACAATGAAAGAAAAAGTACCTGAAACAGCCATAAGAGAGCGGTCGATTAGCCTGTTGTAGTGTTTGCGGCTCTTTCCTGCTTTGGTCTCTGGTAGGTGATGTGTTGCGTTGCAGTTACGATTTTGCTGAATAAGTTGTTGAAATCCCCCAATTTCGAGCTGATGGATACTGGAGGCTCTATTCCCGTATCATGTGTCACCTGGCATAAATTATATACATGTAATGTGCTTTACAAGTTTTATCCGAGCTATTTTCATTGACTCAGAGATCAATAAGAACACTACCCTGGTGGTATCTTGTATGGAGATTTGGGATGATACAATATCGTCTTTCGCTGAAACCATAAGGGAAGGAACCCCATATCCAGTGGCCTCACCATGATTTGCAACTTCTACAAGCAACTCAGTCGCTCGCTTCCATGACACTCATCAGAACTGCATGAAAGAAAAAATTCAGGGATGCAAACAGCAACTCATACATCCTCAAGGTACACATAAACTACAAGTAGAGAATGATAAGGCATATAATTAAGCATATTTTAACCAATCAAAGAACGAAAAATATACCTGTCATATACGAAGACTGCTATGTCACATGCAACCAACGACTCCTTGGATGAAAATATACCGTGAGCTCCATCTACTGCAATTTCCCTCATCACATGAGTTATCTATCCACTCTACAAACAGAGATTTTCAGTTATCAGATTAAAGAGCAGATAACATAAATAAACTTAGAGAGAAATAGCCTTAAAAGATGCAAAATAAAACTCATCAAAGCTATCTAGCTAGTTCCCATCCAGAGCCGTGCTTATAGTGTTAGTAAAAAGGCATTGGCCTTAGGCCTCACATAATTATTCAAAATTAGGGGCCCCAAATCTCCAAAAAAAAATTGTTTTGTAGTTCAAATTTTTTTTTATTTATGTTTCTTGACTGATTTCAAAACCAATATCAACAAGAAAATATGATTTTCTTTCCTTCATTTTATAAGTTTAATTTTATCTATTCAAGTTTAAAGATCATTATTATTCTTTGTTTTATCAACTTTGTTCCACACAATCTTTTTACACTCACATTTTATAGTTATTTTTTTAAATATTTAGTTGTGTGAATATTAGGGGTTAACATGATATATATTAATTTTTATAAGATATATGAAAATAGATGTATGTTTAGTGTTTGTTTTATATGAGTATTAGTCTTTCTTAATTTGTTAAAAGAGTTAGAAATAAGTTCATAAATAGATATCACAAAAAATCACAAATTTAAATTCTTTAAACACTATCATTTTTAGTTTAGACATTTGATTGTCTTATACTATCATTTATAATTATATCTACTATTATAAAAAAAATACATAAATATAATTTAATTAAAATTTGCCTTAGGCTCCTAAAAGAGCTGGCACGGCACTGTTCCCATCTCAAAGTCCCCATTATACTATCACTCAAGCTTGGCATAAAATATATCTTTATGCGCACACAAACACACACATAATGAGACAAATTGCAAAAGCACTCAACTTAGTTTCATCCACCATATTTACTGCATAACGCTCGTCAGTGGATGACCCAGTGTTATCAGCATATGACCGAGATCATGAAGAGACATAAAATGTAAATGAGTAATGTAGATTTTCCAGCGCTAATAAGCCCAAAAAAACAAAGCACTGGAGATCTGTTCTTCACGGGTTCGTTGAATCCAAGCATTGATGTCAACGTAGTTGAGGAGTGAATGAAAGTGATTAATCAGGAAGTCTTAACGCAGGCGGTTTGAGTAGATGAGAAGAATTGTAAGAGTCAGCCGTAGGAACCAGAGGAGAGTCCTTTCGTTGAAACCTTGTTGGTGTTAGGGTTAAGTCATACTAACGCAGCGAAGCCCAAAACAAAAGAAAAAGACCCAAAAAAGAAGGCCAAACCGTAAATCATCAGGACACGTGGCGCAATACTGTTATTCGAGTTTATGACCTGGCATCCGACGTGGAGGGCTCTAGAGTGAGTTAAACAGTCTTTTATATATAAAGATGTGAGTAAATGAGAGATTGATTGCTGTATTATCTTTACTGTTTGCCTAAACTACAAAACATTTGATATTTTCACCGGTTATAGAACCCAAATGGTTCTGTTCTACTTTTCAGCAATAAAAAGTATGAATATCTTTTTTCTTTGTAGAACTATTGGAACACAGTTTGTTAACTGTTTTTATTTCTTGTGTAGTTAAAGCCCATCGGCCTGGTGACTCTAGGCCTAAATTCACGCAGTGTGGTAAAGTTATTACAGGCCCACGGTTGAAAATGAAACATCTGATACTCCCATCACGCGTACCTGCAATGACTCGTCTACATCAAGTCGTTAAGACCATTTTTTAAATGACAAAATACTACAAAAAAAATTATCTAATGAAAATTCGGTAGGATGATTATTGTTTTCATTTTTCAATACATTTTCCGGGTAAAAAGACGCCAAAAGATCGTATGCAATTTTCACAAAAAAAAGAAATTATGTTATTCTGAGGAGTTTTAGTCAGAACTCATAACCTCACATAAAATAAAAAATAGTGTTAGTTTCTTAACTGAAGTTTACGATTATTTGTGAATGAGGAGAAGTTTTCTTTTAAGACGGTTTACCTTTTGTTAAGTTATACTTCCTCCATTTCTTTTTATATAATGTTTTGGTTTAGTATACGGATATTAAGACATTTACATTTCTTTAAAAAGTATTTTTTAAATATAATTTTAAAATCATTTAATTAATTATAAAAAAATTATAATATTTTATTAATTGAACAGTTTCAATAAAGTTAAAGTTAACCTTAAAACCTCAAAACATACCTTAAAATTTTAAAATATCTTATATTTTAAAACAATAAAAACTTTCTAAAACATTATATAAAAAGAAACGTAGAGAGCAGTACATTTTAAACTGAACTTATAATGGACTGAAAGCATATGTGATAATTTACTTTTGAGAAACTAGCCATATATATATATATAAATATATAGATGGAAGAAAACTTTCTTTAAAAAAAACAGATAAAGGATCATAAGAGCACATTATAATACCAATCAAAAACTTATATTTACGACAAGAGCTAAAAAGAAAGAGCTGCATGGGAATCTACGCTTTTATGCCTTGCTTGAAGATGGAGGCAAGAATATATGCGGGTCCCTTTGGAAATTGCGCCTCAAATCTCTAATCCGATCTTAAAATCTTCGTCTTTTTTATACACGTTTCTAGTCTTGGTTTGTGTTTACTAAACTAGTAGGTGACTCTTTTCTTTTTCGAAACTAACTAGTAGGTGACTCTTCAATCGAAGATTATATTCCCTCCATATTTTAAAACATTTAATGTTATAGATTTTGTTGTTGTATTTGAAAAATAATGTTTTAAATTTTAATTAATATATTTTATTTGAAAATTAAAATACAAATCTATACTATTATTTGCAAAGTGATTTTTCGTAACGAAGTTCTCACGTTAAAAGTTAGAGCGGTTAATATCGTTTATTTCTGTAATGAATAAAATATATAAATTATTCAAAAATAAAAAAGAATTTAAATTATTTTTATCAGATAAATGATTAAAATTAATAATAATAAGAATTATTCAAAATCTAAAATTATTTAAAATAAAAAGATAATTCTGATATATATATTGTGTTATTATCCAAAAAAAAATCTTTAATAAAAAGATAAAATTAAAAAACAGAAAATACATAACTAAATATTAATCAAGTAAAATTATTAATTTTATATAATTGAATATTATAAGATTGATTTATTAATAATAAATATAGTATACATAAGAATTTTTACATTAAAAATTAAATAAAAATAATAATCTATTTTTATAGTTTTAAATTAGTAATGTACATATTGATAACTAATTTTATAAAAAAACTATGTCCGCATGTGCGGGCAACCCACCTAGTTTAATATAAGAATATAAGCGGTTGAACTTTATTAGGAATAAATAAAATTATAAATTAACTAAAATAAAACTAATATACAAAATATATATTTAATTTTTCTTAAATATATTGATAATTTTAAACATAATTTTTTCAAGTACAGAAGAAGTATTAATGATCAAACTTTAACCAAAATTACACAAACAAAAAACATAGTCGACAAGTTTATAAACCAGCAAAAATGCTACAATATATATTAAATATAAATAACCAAAACACTAAAATATAATAATAATAATAATAAATCATAGATTAAAACCAACTAAACACTCTCAAAAAGAAATAATATCCTATTAATAACATAATACTCTCTTAATTTTATTAACACGAACTAAATATTGATGTTTTAGAAGATTTTTTGTTGTTTCATAATAGATGACGTTTTGACATTTTTATGTCAATTTTAACTTTATTGAAACTGTGTAACCAATTATGTTATACTTCTTCATTTATAAATAATTACATTGTTTTAAATTTATCTTTTAAAAATGTATATAATAGAAAAGTGATTTTTTAATCTTTGTGTTTTCTTCCAAAACATTTTCTTCCAAAACATGATGTATAATGAAGCAAAGGGAGTATATGATTTTCAAATTTCCTCTTTAAGATTATAAACTAAATATTAGATCCACTAACAAAGTAAATACAGTAATATTTAACAAAACAAAATACGGGAGTACAAAATACAGCTGAATCGCATTGGATAAAATCTTAAAAATAAACCAAAACATTATCTTTCAACATATATATGACAAATACACTATAAATATGTGTTTTAGATTGGATGTTTTTCTCTTCCTAGATACTATGCATACAACCAAACTACACTAGAATGAAATTTGATCCTAATTATTTTGTAAGCGTAGAATGAAACTTGAAAAAATGTTTTGAATTTTGATCAAGGTACACTGACTGTTAGTGAGACACCACATACAAAACCTATGAAGCTGAAACTAGTGCCCTTATCATTCTATCTTTCCTCGATTTCCACCAAATTATTAATTTTTTATGCCGACAAGTGTCATGCAATATCCGGCATATGGGTCCCACTTGTACCACCGGCCAATCACTCTTAAGTCTTTTGCTCTTGGCCCCACAACCGAATATTTGTCCGGAAATTTCCAGGTTTTCTTATCAGAAACGTTTATAATTCAGAAATTAGGGTTTCTTTATTTGCTTCACACATCTCCTTTGTACAACCGTGTTGACGGAATTCATCCAAGATCCTATTATATATTATGTATTTAAACAAAAAGTGTAAGTCCAATTTCAAATGCGACCTATGTTATGATATAACATATTGATGATTTTGAGTTCCATATACACAATAGTTTTGGAAAAATTACAAAAAAAAAACTACTACGCAAAATTAGATTTAGAAAGTGCTTTTTAAAGTTGAGTAAGAGTAATTAAATCATTTATGGCCAGTTTCAAAACTGATAGAAACCCAATTTTTGAATCCAACTTTTAACTACTCCAAATTAATTTCTTCGAACATAATTCTAGTCCTATCTTGTTTACCGAACATTAGTGCAAATATAGACCAACAGTTTTCAAACATAATTATGAGATGGACCAACTCGATGATGCAGACGTTGATTTAATAAAAAATAATAAAGCTTGGACTTCATCAATTGCTTAGACCATCATTCCATCAACCACACATACCAACGGTACAATCTATTGACATGAAGAAATGAAGTGATTTTTTTAGCAAGACCTCAAAGACTTCAGTAGAATTCACCAGATCTCACATGATTTGGGGTATGGATACATATTTCTACTTTGAATTCAAATCTAATATAGTTGTTGGAGATTGATGTATGCTATTGTCCATTAACATATATAAGTGATGGTATGTAGAACCTAAAGAACTAAGAAAAATAATCATTCTCTCTCTATATTTTCTCTTTTGTGACAAACAACATTAATCTTTCTCTCTCTTTTTCATCTAGATTAAACACTCTCTCTTTCTTCTATTCTTCAATTTTTTTTTCTCTATTCTTCGTAACACTATCATTTAAGGGAAATAATAACGAGCAGAAAGAAAAAAATTTACTCACATTTATGTGAACAACTCAATTTGGCATCATTCGGGTAAATCACACCAAAGCTGTTAGATTAAACATATGAATTAGCATTCTTAAACTTGTTTTAAGTATTGAGTCATTAGGATGAAAAGGAATAATAATATAAATACAATTTTTATCCATTTCAAGTGTACAATATTTATGTAGAAACTCCGATAACGATCACTCTACAAACTACAATAAATGAGTAGTACATCATGTCGAGGTGGATTGAAGTATGATTCATGAGCTCTCTAATCAATACGATCTGCTTTATATTCTTTTTAGTGCCCAAGAAATTCCAGTTTTGTCACTTGTCTACTAAAGCAACTGAGAATATTAAAACAACTTTGACCGGTCCACCCAAAACTCTATGTCTATTTTTCAAATTCTAAATGTATAGACATATTATATTGTTCGATTCTTGGTTGCTGATTTTGAATGGAAGATCCATGTTTTCACTCTCTCAACCCGGTTTCTTGCCCTCCACAAGTTTTAATTTCTATTAAATTTGTATATTAGTTTGACATACCAATACAATCATCATATTTATCCTTTGAACATATATGTTTCTTTTTCTATAGCATCTATGTTGTAGAAATCGGACCGGATAGAGCAGGGTCGCAGCTAATAATTTGAGAATTATTGCAATAAATGGAACACCGGATTTAACGTGGAAAACCCCAAAGGGGAAAAACCACGGACAAGGTAGAAGAATTTATTCCGAGGAAAATAATAGGAGTTACAACCTCTCAATTATAACGGAGAAAACAATAATAATTCTCTCGTTATAAAAGGAGAAAATAACAAACTCTCTAAATAATTCTCTCTCAACCTGATCTCAAATACCCGTAAGGAAATATACCCGAAATGAAAAGAAAAAGTTTTTTTTTTTTTTTTTCTTTCTTTCTTTTCACTCACTCTCTCTCTTACGGTTCTTCCTCTCTTCTTCTTCTTATGATTTCTCAAGTTTGGGATGATCAAAAAACCTCTCCTTTGCTTGCTATTTATAGAAGAAGCTAGCCACAAAATTTGACAAATCCAAGCCACAAAGTTTGACAATTTTTTTTCATCCACCATTGTTGCAATTACGGCTTGGACGGTGCCGTAATTGTTGTCACCATTGTTGACTTGAAGCCACCGTCCAAACTATCTTCAACAATCTCCCACTTGAAGATTTGATTGAGGATCAATCGGATCTTCACACCATTCTTTCTACCTTGTCATCTCATGTTGCTTACGTCTCCATCAGGCCACAAGAGGATCGACACCAAATAAACTTGTCAGTAGTGACTGCTTTCGTCAGAAAATCTGCTACGTTTTCTTTCGTATGAATCTTCTGCATATCCACCGTGCCCTCTTCCACTTTCTCACGAACGAAGTGATACTGGACTCGTATATGTTTGGTTTTTGAATGAAAGGCTGGATTCCTTGCAAGATGCACGGCACTCTGACTGTCACAAAAAAGAGAAATTGTCTCTTGTTTGTGCCCGAGTTCCTCCATCACCATCTTCAACCACATTGCCTCTTTACTAGCTTGTGTAGCTGCTACATATTCTGCTTCTGTTGTTGACGTAGCTACAATCGACTGTAGTTTTGAAACCCAACTTACAGATCCGCTAGCAAGTGCAAACACATATCCCGTTGTGGATTTCCTCTTATCCAAATCTCCTGCATAATCTGAATCAACATAGCCTCTGACAACAAAGTCTGATCCTCCATAACATAATGCAACATCCGAGGTACCCTTAATATATCTTAGGATCCTCTTAACGGCATTCCAGTGCTCTTTACCAGGGTTCGCCATGTACCGACTTACTACTCCCACTGCTTGTGCAATGTCTGGTCGTGTACAAATCATTGCGAACATTAAGCTTCCCACTGCTGATGCATACGGTACTCGAGACATTTCCATCCTTCCTTCTTCACTGCTAGGACTCATACTGGAGGATAACTTGAAATTAATAGGAAGTGGGGTAGAAACTGGCTTACAATCTTGCATGTTGAACCTTCGCAAGATTTTCTTCAAATAATTCTTCTGTGAAAGCCAAATCTTCCTATTATTTCTGTCTCGGTGAATTTGCATCCCTAGAATCTTGTTTGCTGGTCCCAAGTCCTTCATCTCAAACTCCCTAGCCAACTGTGCCTTCAATTCATTGATACGATCATTGTTGGGGCCTGCTATCAACATGTCGTCTACATACAGCAGCAATGTAATGAACTCTCCTTCACCAAACCTCTTGAAATATGCGCAAGGGTCTGCATGGAGTCTGCTGTATCCAAGGCTCATAATGAAGGAATCAAATCTCTTGTACCAACATCTTGGCGCCTGCTTTAGACCGTACAGAGATTTGTTTAACATGCAAACCAAGTTCTCCTTTTCTTTTTCTTCAAAACCTTCTGGTTGGAGCATGTAAATTTCTTCCTCAATCTTTTTATCTTCTGTGAAGATAACATCCCTGCTGATTATAACCTTGTGGGCAGTGGGATCCCACAGGCGATACCCCTTCACTCCATCAGCATATCCCAAGAACAAGCACCTTCTAGATTTTGGATCTAGTTTTGTAGTTTCTTGAGTATTGTACATCACGTACACTGGGCTCCCAAATATATGGAGGTCTGAATAGTCTACTGGCTTACTTGTCCACATCTCCATCGGTGTCTTCAACTCAATTGCCGTTGATGGCGACCGATTTATCACATAACAGGCGGTGTTGACTGCTTCTGCCCAAAACTTCTTCTCTAAGCTTGCAGCTCCCAACATTGCTCTTGTTCTTTCTAACAGAGTCCTGTTCATCCGCTCTGCCACTCCATTTTTTTGAGGAGTGTATGATGTAGTGAACTGCCTTTTGATGCCCTCTGCTTTACAGAATTTGATAAATGCATCACTAGTGTATTCACCTCCATTATCTGACCTCAAACACTTGATCTTCTTTTCAGATTCAAGTTCCACCCGTGCTTTGAAAACTTTGAAGACTGAAAACACATCCGCCTTACTCTTGATAGGATACACCCAACATCTCCTGGAGTAGTCATCAATGAAGGACACAAAGTACTTCGCTCCTCCTAGTGATGTAACTGGTGCTTGCCACACATCAGAGTGAACCAATTCTAGAACCTCTTTACTTCTAGAATTCGATGTGCTAAACTTCAACCGATGCTGCTTGCTTGTTACACAATGCTCACAAAAGGGTAGTGATACCTTTGTGAGACCCGGAAGTAACTTCTTCTCTGCAAGAATTTTCATGCCTTGTTCAGACATATGCCCAAGTTTCTGATGCCACACCGTTGTAGCCTTCTCACTGGAACAGCTTGAAGCAACAGATGCTTCTGATTCTGACAGAGTTTCTCCTTTTAACATGTATAACTTCGCAGCTATCTTCTCTCCTTTCATAAGCACAATTGCTCCTCTAATTACTTTTAGAGTTCCATTCTCGACTTCAACTTTGCAACCGAGTTCATCGAGTTGCCCCATAGATAATAAATTCTTCTTCAGGCCTTCCACGTGCCGCACCTCATGAATAGTACGAATTGTACCATCATACATCTTCATCTGAATGGACCCAGTGCCAACAATCTTAAGCTCATGATCATTGCAACTGTACACAGACCCTCCACAGATGGGTTCATATTGATGGAACCAATCTCTTCTAGAGGTCATGTGATATGTAGCTCCTGAGTCGAACAACCATATATCAGCGAACCTTCTCCTGTTTTCGCTTGAAATTGCTGCTTCACAACACAAGGCTACTCCATTATCTGAAGTGTTTGCAACATTTCCTTGAGGGTTGGAATTCTTTAATTCCCAACAATCTTTCTTCAAGTGACCCTTCTTGCCACAATGGTAGCATTTATAAATCTTCTTACTTCTTGACTTTGATCTACCATGTTTGTGACTCCCACTTGAGCCATGCTCCATTGATCTTCCTCTCATCACCGTCAATGCCTCCACTTGTGGAGTTTCTCGTCTGTCTTCCTTACTTTTGCGCCGACTTTCTTCTTCCAGAACCGCAGCTGCAACATCGTCAAAGACTAGACTGTCGGTGGAGACATTATTTGTTAAGTTGATGATGAGTTGATCATATGAATCTGGTAGACTTTGAAGTAGAAGCTCAGCACGCTCCTGTGATTCTACTTTATAGCTCAACGAAGTGAGTTGAGAAAATAAAGTATTCAAGGTGTTGATGTGCTCCGTCACTGAAGTAGATTCCGCCATCCGTAGAGTATAAAGCTTCCTCTTAAGGAAAATTTTGTTGTGTAGCGACTTGGCCTCGTACAATTTTGCAAGGTGATCCCATATCTCCTTTGCAGTCTTCTTCTCCTCAATGCTTGACAACACTCCATCTGCAAGTGCAAGGTGAAGATTTGCAATAGCATTCCCGTCCATCTCGTTCCACTTATCATCATCCGTGTATGTAGCCGACCTTTCACTAATGGCCACTAAGCAGCTATCTTTCCTCAAAATAGCCTTCATCTTCAACTTCCACAGCGCAAAATTGCTGCCGTTGAATTTTTCGATCTCAAATTTTGCCGCCATTGCTTCTTCCAGAACCTATGCTCTGATACCACTTGTTGTAGAAATCGGACCGGATAGAGCAGGGTCGCAGCTAATAATTTGAGAATTATTGCAATAAATGGAACACCGGATTTAACGTGGAAAACCCCAAAGGGGAAAAACCACGGACAAGGTAGAAGAATTTATTCCGAGGAAAATAATATTAGTTACAACCTCTCAATTATAACGGAGAAAACAATAATAATTCTCTCGTTATAAAAGGAGAAAATAACAAACTCTCTAAATAATTCTCTCTCAACCTGATCTCAAATACCCGTAAGGAAATATACCCGAAATGAAAAGAAAAAGTTTTTTTTTTTTTTTTTTCTTTCTTTCTTTTCACTCACTCTCTCTCTTACGGTTCTTCCTCTCTTCTTCTTCTTATGATTTCTCAAGTTTGGGATGATCAAAAAACCTCTCCTTTGCTTGCTATTTATAGAAGAAGCTAGCCACAAAATTTGACAAATCCAAGCCACAAAGTTTGACAATTTTTTTTCATCCACCATTGTTGCAATTACGGCTTGGACGGTGCCATAATTGTTGTCACCATTGTTGACTTGAAGCCACCGTCCAAACTATCTTCAACAATCTAGACTGGTAGTTCTTTTTGAGTTACATTCTTACACACTCTTTGCTTAAAAACAAAAACAAATAAAAATTCGATAATCAGTGAAAGGTGTCTGAACTGTTTGTGCTATAATTTTCTTTTGAATATGGTCATGATTATGAGAAAAAAACTGGGTGCCACAAGTAGGTAGGGTCCAAAGGGAGGTATAATGATCGTCAGTTTATATTTGGAACCCAATGATTGTTTATGAATGAATCACAGGTTGATAACAAATTAACAATATGATATTTTCCACCTTATCAAAAATAAAACGAAATAAGAAAAGTATGCTAATAGATTTTAAGAAAGTTAATACTATATTTTAAAAATCATAATCCACTGCTATGAAACTGAATAATTTTTGTAAAGAACATATGTTTTGTAGTAAAACAACAAAAACAAATCACTACAGAGCAACCACTTTTTAGTAAAACATGAGTTAGTCATCCTCTCTTCCCACGACACAACGTTTAAAAATGGTGGAACCAAAATTCATATTAATATATGATCTAGACTTCAGATTCATGTGTCACTTTCGTAAACCAGATTAACATCTAACGTAATTATTTCTTAAAAAGGTTGTGGGTTAAGCTCTTAATATTGTGTTAGGCACAAGCACAACATATATCCTTATACCAACAGTACTTTTTCTTAAATTAAAACAAACATATGTCGACGTCAAGCTAACAACTGGATATAAATAACTATGTGATTAGAGTAAAACAAATAGAAGACGATTAATAACTGTACAAAACAATAGTCTTCTAGTATTTGTTTAATGTATTTCTCTGGTCCTCATGGTGTTTTTGTTGCTTACTTAGTCGGTTCGACCAAATCGTATAATTTAGTTTTATTAGAGTTGTTAGTAATTCTACCAATTGTATCTAGTAAATTATTTGGATAGAGGCAACTAGGCTGTGAGTTCAAGTCTGTCGACTGGCATCTATGCTATCTAAACAAAAACATCTGCAGTAACAAAAAAAACACACTTTTTAAAAGAAAATGTAATACTCCCTTTGTTCCTAAATATAAAAAGTATCACACTTATTAAGAAAATTATTTTTATCTAAAAATATCACTATAACTATAAATTAAAAATATTCAATAAATTACAAAATAAAATATTAAATGTAATTGGTTATACAGTTTTTGATAAAGTAAAATTTTATTTTAAAAAATTAAAAACATCTTATATATTGGAGTAAAAAGTAATATATTCCTTCCCAAATAGGGCAGTGTACTCAAGCCCAGGATAGGCATACATTTAATAGCTAGCTCTTACTCATAAGTTGATCTTTACTCTTGCCCAAAAATTTGTAGTTAATTTCAAAATTGTAATATTGAAATCAAGCTAGAAGAGTCTAGTGATAGTTGCCTCTTTAAAGGTTAACAAAATTGTGACAATCTGAAAACAATTCAGAGGTTGCTACTTGATAACATGTCAATGTACTCCGTGTGAAATCAATTTTCTAGTAGAAACATAGAATGTAAACAAAAATATAGGAGGTTTGTCCGTTCCAACCATAACCAAACTTGTCTATTAATATCCATGTTAGATGGATGTTGCATGTTACGTTGAATCATGTGTCCCTGACGATGGTCGATGCCTCTTCTTATTTCTAGCGTAGTAGCATAGATACAAATACATTTTTATCATATCTTTAGTATTTGCTTTAGTTAATTGGATAATACGATAAATGTGAATTAGTGACGCAAACATAGAAAAACAGATATAAGCTAACCACTAAATAGGTTACAAGTTATATGATTAAAATAATTAATAGTTTATTATATAAGAAATGTATCTATAAAGCCCATAGATTATATCGATTCTAGTTATATATTTGTAGATGAAGTTATAAAACTGCAAAGAAAAAAGGAGTTAACATATAGTGTAGATAAATATTGAATAAAATAACTAGTTTATATTTGAAAACCATAACAATTTAGATAAAATAGTAATACTAATGTACAAAGGTGTTAGCATCAATGTTGGGATATTGGCCGACCTAAACTTAATTAAATGTCGGAAGTCAGTACTTTTATATCCCAAAAGACAATGGTCCTTGTTTCTCTTTTCCTCTTCATTTGAAAGCTTTAAATGTATACATATTTAGAAACAAACTAAAATTAATTTGTGAGCGAGACTATCTCGTATACTTATCTTTTAATAGTTTGTAAATGCTTAATTTTGCACGATTGCTAGTCTGCTAAGCTACTTAAATCTAATAATTAGAAAATCTCTATTATTATCTTCACCTAAACATATAGTATCGTTTAACTGGTGAAACGTTGTTTCATTCATGTTGGATATGAATTAGTTAAATACGATGTAATTTTTGAAGATGAGAGCTTTTCCTCTAGTCTCATATATAGTCCAAGAAAATATATGAACAATAAAAGTTGAGGATTTAACGGAAAAGGAATCATTAGTATCTTAATAATTTGATTGATTACTTGTTTAGTTTATATAGTTTCGTGTTGCTTAGGATACCATAAAGACACACATACCCATCGGCATCTATATTTGTGTGATTACATATGTATTGATGATAAAGCCATAGTATCCTTCCTTGACTTTGGTACCCTTTCCTTTTTTCTATAAATAGGGAATACTCATGTTCCTCTAATCATGCACACAACCATCTCCAAAGCCAAACAAGAAAAGAATATACACTTTTAGTTTCATCAAAGACGAAGCTGCACCAAAGAAAAATGGAGCTGGATCTTGATCTTTCTCTTTCACCTCATACCAGTTCTTCAAGCTTTGGGTTTGGCTTCGACCTCAACAAGCATTTGAATACCAAAGAAAAGCGTTTTGAGGCGATGAATATGGAAGAAGATTATTATGTGCCAAAACCACGTTCGTTTTCTTTGAATGGCCAGCGAGACAAGGAAGATGAAGATCCTTTGGAATCAGACTCTTCTCTTGCTCATGAGTGAGTAACAAACTCTATATTTGACAATATTTAGTTTAAAAACTACTATATATAATGGACTACATATTTATAAGACTATGATTAACTCCGGCCTCTTAATTAGGGTTCTTAACTTCGGTTAAAAGATTCTTAGCTTTTCTTAATTTTTAATTAAGAAAATCTAAAAACCGTCTCTTAAATAAGAATAAGGGCATGTTTATTGCATGTCTCTTAATAAGGATTCTTAATTTTTCTAAGAGACGTTTCTTAGCTTTTAACTAAGAAAACCTAAGAATCATCTCTTAAATTAGAGATTTAAGAACCGTCTCTTAACCAAGAAAAAAAATTTTAAAATAAAAAAAGAAAAACATGGCCTAAGAGCATCATTATTTGGGATTCTTAGGAGAGTCTTTTAGCCAAAAGTAGTATTGGGTCCCACCACTTTAGTTAAGAGACGTTTCTAAAATCTCTTTAAATAAGAACCTTCTCTTGGACTGTTTCGCCGGCTCCACTCATACGTGGCGGCCCATAATTGATTCACTAATTTTTTTTAAAAAAAAAAAAAAAAAAGAGACCCATGTGTGATTAACCCGGGTCTCTAGAATAATGATGTTTTAAGAGACATTTTTTAACCGAAAAGTGTAAAAGAAAGATCAAATCATGAATTAAAAACTTCAAATAAGAGACATGGATTAATCATGCTCTAAATTTCTGAGAATCTTATGTTGCGTAAGTATACAAAATCGGTGAGGCATTATAATTCTTTAAAACAGTTAATTAAATTTTTATAGTGAGGAGGAAAATTGCAAAGTCGTGGGATGGCCACCAATAAAGTCATGTATGACAAAGTATCTTAATTATCTTCATCATAGTCGTAACCACCCGTATCACCATCATGGTAGGAGGATCAACATATCTAATCCAGCGGCTACCATTGAAAGAGTTAGACCATCAACATCATCAAGATCATCAATGTATGTTAAGGTGAAGATGGATGGTGTGGCAATAACAAGAAAGGTGGACATCAAGCTTTTCGACTCTTACGAATCTCTCACAAACTCCTTGATCACCATGTTTAGTCAATGTGAGTAAACACTCTCCTAACTAAACCTATAAACAAATAAAAGATAGCATTATAACTTCTCAAAAGTCTTGTGAACATTGAATATATTTTTGTTTTGTCAGACCAAGATTGTCATAGAGAAGATACAAACTTCAAATTCATTTTCCAAGGGAAAGAGGGTGACTGGCTATTACCAGGGGATGCTCCATGGAAGTATGTATTACTTCTCTGTATTTAATATTTTTTCTATATTATGGGTGAGTGGTATATTAATATCTAATTTCTTTTTATTTGGTTTTGCAGGATCTTTGCTGAATCTGTTCATCGAATATCAATAACTAGAGATTGTCCTTGTCCATATACAAGACTTTTGTTTTAATTTTTCTAAAAAAAATATCAAATCGAATACTATTTCAGTATTTTGTTACTAAAATGTCTATCTGATTAAATTTCGACTCGAATTCTCGTTATGTATTCTCCTAGAGTATCCAGTTCATTGGTGTAGGTATTTTGTCACTTATCAAGAATCATGGCTAAACATGCATGATGCATGGTAACTTACAGAAATTTCCTTATTTCTTTTGGACACACGTACTCTTGTTAGTTTGAAGTTTTTTTTTTAAATATCAGAAGTTTCGAGAACTAACTTGTAATCTCAAAAATCCAAAACTACAACATGTAATATTAGTTTCAAATTTCAATTTCCATTAAAAGAGAAAAGAGTACATAAAAAATCATAAACATGTAACAAATATGCCAAATCAAATGCCAAATAAACTACAAAATAAAAATATAAATCATCAAGTAACAACATATATACAATATCGTATAGAGAATAAGATCCGATGAACATCAACTGACCATGAATTGTTGCACAGTGTCTTTGCCCCTTTGGTTGCACTTGTTGTAATCTCTATTCAATGGGTGATTCAAAGCTTGTCTGCAAGTAAGATTGTAAATAAGAAGAATTCAGTGAATAACAACGGATCAAGTTTGAGAACTGAATAGGCTTTTAGATATTACATCGATCCCTTACTGGGATTCAAAAGTGAAAATTTTATAGACTCGTTTGGTTGAGAAACTAGGAAAAACAAAAGAACAAGGAACATAAACTGAGACCGATGGAAGTGGAACCATGATATCGTGACTGGTTGGGTATGAGCATGTCACTTGATCTGGTTGATTTAAATATCTGGGGATGATCCAAAATCATAAATGTTGAACAAATCAGAACAAGATGGATAATCATGATTAAACAAAAATGAAATGACATAGAAGATGATAAGATTGGCATGCCACTTATTAGATATAGAGATATACATGCTTAAAACTGTATAGGTTGAACTTTTTATAGTGACTGGGTTCACCCCGAAGGACCACCTCGCCAGAAACCATAGAATGTACCCGAGAAACCTCTAGGACACTTAGTGGCCCAGGCCATCTGCGAAAACTGGTTTTTTAGCTAACCCAGTACCACCCCGCTGTCCCCGAGTATCGAACTAGCGACCTCGGGTACTCGTGTGTGAGAAACAATCTGAGTACTGCCGCTAGGCCACCTCGGTGTTAAATGATGAAAACAAAAAATAATTCTTGGCTTCGCCCGGGTTCGAACCGGAGACCTTCAGTGTGTTAGACTGACGTGATAACCAACTACACCACGAAACCATTTTGATACTGTAAAACCGGTAGAATAATTAAAAAATTGTATAGGTTGAACTTTTTATAGTGACTGGGCTCACCCCAAAGGACCACCTCGCCAGAAACCATAGAACGTACCCGAGAAACCTCTAGGACACTTAGTGGCCCAGGCCATCTGCGAGTACTGGTTTTTTAGCTAACCTAGTACCACCCCGCTAAAACTGTAAAACTGTATAGGTTGAACTTTTTATAGTGACTGGGCTCACCCCGAAGGACCACCTCGCCAGAAACCATAGAACGTACCCGAGAAACCTCTAGGACACTTAGTGGCCCAGGCCATCTGCGAGTACTGGTTTTTTAGCTAACCCAGTACCACCCCGCTGTCCCCGAGTATCGAACTGGCGACCTCGGGTAGTCGTGTGTGAGAAACAATCTGAGTACTGCCGCTAGACCACCTCGGTGTTCTAAAAACTGTATAGGTTGAACTTTTTATAGTGACTGGGCTCACCCCGAAGGACCACCTCGCCAGAAACCATAGAATGTACCCGAGAAACCTCTAGGACACTTAGTGGCCCAGGCCATCTGCGAGTACTGGTTTTTTAGCTAACCCAGTACCACCCCGCTGTCCCCGAGTATCGAACTGGCGACCTCGGGTAGTCGTGTGTGAGAAACAATCTGAGTACTGCCGCTAGGCCACCTCGGTGTTCTAAAAACTGTATAGGTTGAACTTTTTATAGTGACTGGGCTCACCCCGAAGGACCACCTCGCCAGAAACCATAGAATGTACCCGAGAAACCTCTAAGACACTTAGTGGCCCAGGCCATCTGCGAGTACTGGTTTTTTAGCTAACCCAGTACCACTCCGCTGTCCCCGAGTATCGAACTGGCGACCTCGGGTAGTCGTGTGTGAGAAACAATCTGAGTACTGCCGCTAGGCCACCTCAGTGTTCTAAAAAACTGTAAAAAACTGTATAGGTTTAACTTTTTATAGTGCTTAACCGGGCTTCGTAGCCTGGTGATAAAAGAACCTCGGCTGAGGTGCCCGCCACCCGACTTCGAACCCTGGCCACCACATAATTTACCTGCGGATGTGATGTGGCGCTCCAGACCACTAGCGTAACCAGGGGGCCTTAAATGGAGGCTTAAAAATCATGTAATGACGTGGACTTAGGCCCGGTGGGCTAGTCGATCACGCTTAGTGGTCGGATACTGGGTTATCAAAAAAAAAAAAAGATATACATGCTTTCATGGGAGTGATAGTCTGGACATGATGAGATCTCGATTAGAAGCCTTATATGTAGTCATAGATTTGCATTGTAATATATATATTAGATAATGCTTAATGACATGTTTAGTGCCGTCTAAAGAAATGATCAAAGATTAACAGGGAAGCAGAGAAGAAATGAATTTTAGTTTCCACTAAGGCATTGTGTCGTCAGGGTATAATAGCATCTCCATCTATGACATCTTCATTCTTGATTTTTTTTTTAACAAAAATATTTATATTTTATTATAAATTAATAATGCAGCTAGTTGTATATCTTTAAGCTGTACCTTTCATAAATTAACATGTTTTATGAGTATTTCATGAAAACATAATAAGTTTGTAAATGACAATATTTTCTCATTTTTAATTATTATTATTTTTAAGTTAAATACTTACTGATATATTTTAAGAAAATTCTCTGTTGTCAAAATTAATTATTTAATTATTGTTAAAATTAACAGTAAAAGGATTTTTTGTCTAAATTTTGTTAAAGATTTTAAGAAAACAAAATAAAAATCTGATCACATTAATAAAATACTAAATTTTTAGAAATATAATGAAATTCACTTAGTAAAAAAAACTATTAAAACAGCTGTAAACATTTATAAAAGAGTCCCAACAAAACGTTGACATTGCTTTTAACACAAAAAAAAATATCATCAACAGTGTTCAGACCAGAGAGTCTTAAGACACAAAACGGCTCCGTTAGTTCCGGTCACAAAACTACCGCATCTCCTTTAGATCAACGGCTATCATCACTCCACGTCACCTTAGACTCGAACATCTCTTTAAAATCCCCAAATCTCCTCTCTCTCTGTCTCTCTTAAAGCCACTTCATTTTGACTCGTTCGATGGATCTGTCACCGCCAACAACAAGTCGTATTTGAGATCTTCTTCACCCTTTAGATCTCAGATCCCGATTCCGTCTCCTCCGCCGAGAAAACAACACATCCAACGCCGTCTACGTAACTAATCTCTCTCTCCCTCAGATCTAGCGGAAGAAAGGTATTATTTTTCTAAGAATATTTCTACCAAAGTAACGATCTTTCGCTGATTAAACTCGAATCTCCTCTAATCTCTCAACGAACTTACTCTGTTTTTGTACTCTGTTTTTGTTTGATTGTGATTTTTCTTATTGAAGAGTTGACTCTCAAAACCATGGCGTTGAGTATACGCAAAGCGATCGGTGTGGTGAAGGACCAGACGAGCATCAGCATCGCGAAGGTAGCTAGCAACATAGCTCCAGATCTGGAAGTCGCGATCGTCAAAGCCACAAGCCACGACGATGATCAGTCAACGGAAAAGTACATCCGCGAGATCCTCAGCCTGACGTCACTCTCTCGCGGCTACGTCCACGCTTGCGTCACTTCCGTCTCTCGCCGTTTAGGGAAGACGAGGGACTGGATCGTGGCTCTCAAGGCTCTGATGCTAGTCCACCGTCTCCTCAACGATGGTGACCCGCTTTTCCAGGAGGAGATCCTTTACGCGACGAGACGAGGTACGAGGATTCTGAACATGTCTGATTTTCGAGATGAGGCTCATTCTAGCTCCTGGGACCACTCTGCTTTCGTTAGGACGTATGCTAGTTACTTGGACCAGAGGCTTGAGTTGGCTTTGTTTGAAAGGAAAGGGAAAAACGGTGGTGGGAGTAGTAGTAGTCACCAGAGTAATGGTGACTTTAGGGATGATTTTCGTTCTCCTCCGCCTCCTCCGAGAGGTTATGATTATGAGAGTGGTTATGGTATGCCTAAGAGGTCTCGTTCTTTTGGTGATATGAGTGAGATTGGTGGAGGAAGAGATGAGAAGAAAGATGTTACTCCTTTGAGAGATATGCCACCAGAGAAGATTTTTGCAAAGATGGGTCACTTGCAGAGGCTGCTTGATCGGTTCTTGTCTTCTCGACCTACCGGTTTAGCTAAAAGCAGCAGGATGATATTGGTTGCTATGTACCCAATTGTGAAAGAAAGTTTCAGGCTTTATGCTGATATCTGTGAGGTTTTGGCTGTTCTGCTTGACAAGTTTTTCGAGATGGAGTATACGGATTGTGTTAAGGCCTTTGATGCTTATGCTAGTGCGGCTAAACAGATTGATGAGCTCATTGCGTTTTACCATTGGTGTAAAGACACTGGTGTGGCGAGGTCGTCTGAGTATCCTGAGGTTCAGAGGATCACTAGTAAGTTGTTGGAGACGCTTGAAGAGTTTGTGAGGGATAGAGCTAAGAGGGGTAAGAGTCCTGAGAGGAAGGAGATAGAAGCTCCTCCTCCTGCTCCTGTTGAGGAGCCAGTTGATATGAATGAGATCAAAGCGCTTCCTCCTCCAGAGAACTACACTCCTCCACCACCTCCACCTCCTCCCAAGCCTGAGCCGGTACCGCAGCAACCGCAAGTAACCAATGATCTAGTTGACCTGAGGGAGGATGGTGTTAGTGCTGATGACCAAGGCAACAAGTTTGCTCTTGCTCTTTTTGCTGGTCCTGCCAGTAGTAACGGAAAATGGGAAGCTTTCTCCTCTGACAACAGCGAGGTGACATCAGCTTGGCAAAATCCAGCAGCTGAACAAGGTAAGGCGGATTGGGAACTTGCCTTGGTCGAGACAGCTAGCAATCTTGAGAATCAGAAAGCCGCAATGGGCGGTGGCTTAGACCCCTTGTTGCTCAATGGTATGTACGATCAAGGAGCTGTTAGACAACATGTTAGCACCTCGGAGCTAACCGGTGGAAGTTCAAGCAGCGTAGCACTCCCTTTACCGAGTAAGACCAACAGCCACATATTAGCACTCCCTGCACCTGATGGAACCGTTCAGAAAGTGAACCAAGACCCTTTCGCGGCTTCACTAACGGTCCCACCTCCTTCGTATGTGCAAATGGCTGAGATGGACAAAAAGCAGTATCTATTGACTCAGGAGCAGCAGTTATGGCAGCAGTATCAGCAAGAAGGAATGAGAGGTCAAGCTAGTTTGGCTAAGATGAGTCCTGCCCCAAACGGAATGCCTTATGGGATGCCACCGGTTAACGGGATGGGACAGCCACCGATGGGGTATTACTACAACAACCCTTACTGATTTCATTTGGCTTTGTTCTTTTCTTTACATAAATATATATATTTTCCGACCAATACCTCATATTTCTTGTGTTATAATCCGGTTGCTTCGTGTATTCTTACCGGTTATGAGTCTGCTTGAACTTGTGAGACTTTTTTTCTCTTTTGAGTTTGATTAATAATGTCATTTAAACTTTTTTTTTCTTGAATTGTTATGCATATTGTAAAACATTTTATTCTTCTGGGATTGCCTGGTTATCTTTGCCCGTTTGGATTGAGTTGGGTGAAGCTAGCGAGTAGCGAGTGGTAAATGTAATTATCTTTCTGTTTTGTTTGATAATCTGTTTTAGTAGTTATCACAGATGACTAAACTTGTTTATCGCTGTTTGATCTTTCGCTTGTAATCAAACAAGTTGTGTGCAGCCTTCATATTCCCTTGTGTAGTAGTTTTCCTGTTAAAAATCACTCTTTTAATTGGTGATGAAACCAGGAAATAAATATAATATGAATACTAAAACAAACCAGCAACTAAAGCCACTAGATCAACAAATTAGCAAACACTTGGACATAGCTGTGTACTAAACATGGATACTTTCATTACCACTTGCTCCATATAACAGAAGAAGCAAGCTTCATGCACTCATCCATTACATCATTCGTGGATTTGATTCTCTCACGTGTAAGATTTGTTGAACTCGAGTTTAAAAGTTAGTGAATTGCTTAGTCTTCATCTGACACGTTCTCAAGGTCAGCCCAAGATTTTGAGGAACTCAGACAAAAGTATATATGTATGTACTCATTTTCTTTCCATTACTCTAGTGAGTGATTGTGAGGTGAATTGATTTGCTGATTCTTAATTTCAGTTGCAAATTTATCAGCATGAGACTGAAGTTTGACTCACACACCTTGAAAGGATAATGATAGACTAGGTTTTTTCCCACTACCACTAAATTACAATTATTTGTTCTACTGTGTTAACAAAAGTAAAACTAAAACTACAACATTTACAACAACGCCACCAGAGAACCATTCACGCACCACAGGCAGAGTCATTGAACAACACAGTTCTAGCCATACCCATCAAAGGCCCAAGAGCCTCGGGAGAAAACTTCCTAGCGAACAGAAACGGATCACTCCTCTCAATCACCGACCAATCCGAACCGTTGATACCATCTTCACCGTACCTCGGTCTAGTATTCCTCAACCGCAAGATCAGCTCAGGTACCACTTCCTCCGCCTCGTACATCCTCGGGTGGCCTCCCTCATTCACGGTCCAGTCCACGTGAGTAAGCGTAGCTGGTACACACCCACGCGGGTCCCTCATATTAAGAAGTGTCGGAAAGTAATTCTCTTCAGGAAAACACGAGCCTTCCGACAAACACGTCATGTTAAACTTCTCCCAGATACGTCTATCACGCGCCACAACATGCGCGTGCTTCCGTTTCAGAACCCAAAACTGAGACCCGATCCGAAAATCATCAAACCTCACCTCAGGCAGCATTGCGATGGGCCCGCGTGCGGCCCATCTATCGAACTGTAACGGCTCGTCTTTGAGTATCTCAATGAAGCTCCTGCGAGACGTGACCAAAGTCTTGTAAGTAAAGTCGAATGAGCGTATGGGTACGCAAGAAGGCGAGAAGAGAGCGAACATGTAGTTCTGCGGATCGTGTATAAGCGCGTGAGCTATTAGCCGACGCGCCACTGCAGCGAGAGTGGGTGTGTTCCGTTCCGAGGGCTTCGAGTGAATGACTCGATTCTCGAATATACCCGAGAACGGCGGGTCGTACTCTCGGGTCGGATCCGCGTGAACGTAGACGTTGTACAGTTCCTTGGAGCTTCCGTTAAAGAACGTTTCCCACAGAGGCGCGAACGGAAGAGGCGCCGTCGTTAGATACATAAAAGCTAGCTTCCGGGTCGACCCGGGAGAAGGCTGGTTCGGGTTAACCCGGGAAGCGAGACGGAGAAGCAGTTCGTCGTCCTTGGGAATCGGCTGTCGGAAGCGAACCACCCGAGAAGGAGAAGAAGAAGCGTCGTGTACGTTTCGTGAGTAGAGAGAGAAGAGGGAGAGTGAGCGGAAACCAAACTCCGGCGAAACTACGGCGGTGATTTCTCGCTGGACTGTGAAGATGACGGCGACTGGAAGACAGAGGAATAAAACGCAGAAGAGAGTAAACAAGGTCGGAGACAGCATATCTCTTGTCGGAGAATTAGAACCAGCCGCTACTTTCATTATGTAGAGAGATCAAATCGTAAGAGGAAGATACTATGTACATCAGTGATTTTTATTTTATTTTTCATCAGTATATCTTAGATTAAGAAATAATATATTTAGTTCTGAGTATAAATTAAGTAAATATTCAATTCTATTCAACGGCATTTTCATATTTAGAATTTACAAAACTATATAAAGAAATAATATTATTGTTTTTGAATCTCTCATTGAATACTAACTCCATTCTATATCAAGTGTGGCTCTATAGAAAATATTTTATTACAAAATAAGTGTTGTTGTAAAATTTTAATATAAAATTTATAAATTTTTTTTTTATTTAGTAAAATATGATTAGATATATAGATAATGATTTATTATATAAAAGATGTAAAATAATTTGTGTAAATAAATTTAAAACGATATTTAAAAATAAAATGAATGGAGTATGCTTTTACATAACGCTCTTAGTTTTTCGTTTACCACTAAAATTATCTTAATTTGTTCTGAAAATAGAATATGTAGTTATGTTTGGTCGACTATATGATTATTCTTTGTACTTGTACTTGTACTTGTCAGTTTGCTATATAATCTTAAAGTGGTTGTATACGAGATTATTCGTTGATTAGGGTTAAAGGCAACATTAAAAGAGTTAATACACATTCGATTATATTCATAGTGTTGCACGTGGCACGGTAGAAACCGTTGGTTAGTACTCTCTAAATGAACTCACGTGAGACCATATTTATCCTCGATTTTTTAAAGTAGAATTATTAATATAATTTGATTTTTTTTTTTTTTTTTAAATTTGGTTAAGAGACAGGTTTTTAAGTCTTTTATTTAAGAGATAGTTCTTAAGTTTTCTGAGTTAAAAATTAAAAAACATCTTTTAAAAAAGTTAAAAATTTCTGTTAAGAAACTGCCAATAAACATTCACTGACTGCATGGATTTTCGTAATCGATCCGTTTATTAGGAGAAACGTTTTCATCTCGAACGCAACAGAAGCTTTGCTGGATACGAGTATCCACGTGCCCAGCATGCATCATATTTGGGCCTCTAAATCTGACTTCGTTGGGCCTTGCTTCCAATAACGGCGACCTGAGTGGTTTCAGTTTGGGTCTTCAGTGAATAATATCAGAGCTTTATTTATATTTTGTTTTGTGGTTGTCAAATTCACACATTTTTATATCTTTTGTCGTCATCGTGAGTTGTTTCAGTGTCAGAGATTAAAACTATAGCGAAAGGTTCGAGGTGGTACGAAAGCTATGCTCTTTTTTTACTTCAACCAAACAATTAAACTTGTAATGTTTCTTTATGGATATGTACTGCTTACTCTTTTTAGTTTTGTTTCTTTTTCCTTGAGAAAGTAGTTATAGTGAAAGCTTCAAAATGGTATTGCGGTTGCATCATAATCAAGAATGAAAACGATGTGTTAGGATTATATTTCCATAAAGACGTAAATTGTCTTACAATAGTATAAGAATCTCAACCGCAATATCATAGTGAATTAAATCGTTTTGGGCATCTAATGTTTTAGTCTTCCCAATAACACAGATGAAATAAAGGCTTACATTTAAGTATTAGTGCAAATGTATATCATTATTTGTAACTAAGATATGTTAAAATGTTTGGTTACTAGTAGGTATGGACATTTGTATATCCGTTTAGATTCATATTGGTTATTTAAGATTTTTTGGGTATTTTGATATAGCGATCTATAATTTTTGCAAATATTTTAACATATCGGATCAGGTTTGGATATTTTTAATTCGGAATCGGTTATTTCAGATCGAGTTCGAATATTTAAGATTTTAAAGAAAAAATCAAATTTTCCATTACTAAAGTTTTTTATACTTAAAAATTACAACTAAACTTTTTTCTTTCTAATTTTAATAGGTTGAACGATTAATAAGTTTGAAAATAAAAAAACATTAATTTAATTGTTATTATGAGATTGTGAATGTAACTTTTGTTAAAGAATGAAAAAAGAAGTTTAACCTAAATTTTAATTTTTTAAGTAAATAGTTAATTATTTAGTCCGCAACTCTATATATATATATATATATATATTATATAGTCTTAAACTATGTTCAACATTAATAATAATGGTTTGAATAAAATGAAAAAATTTAACTAAAAATATATGGTTAAATATATATATAAATTCATTTATTTTTAGATATTATCCGTTCGAAATTCGTTATAATCCGTTCGAGTTTAGATATTCAATTTTCTTTAATTTATTACTCATTCCGATATTTTATTTTTTAGATTTAAATTTCAATTTAGGTTTGTTTTGATCGGATTTGGAATCGTGTATGAGGTAAAGCAACCACCTTTAGTTACTAGCATATTAATTTTGGTGAATGTACCAGTATACTATTATTGTGGAAAGGGGACAATCTATAAAAATTTATTGGACTGCAACCCTATAGAGTATAGAGTCTCTATAGACTATAGATGGTAGGCCGGGCCATGAAAATCATAAAAGCAGAGTAAACCGAAACGAACCGGACCGGACCAACTGACAAGACTCCCTCTCTCTCCCACACTGCTATTATTGAGTTGAGTAGTGAAAGGAGGGGAAGCAAAACAATCTCACTTTTGTCTTTTCTCTCTCTCTCTCTCTCACAGGAACTTAACCAAAGAGAAAGTGCTGAAAGAGAAGATGCCGAGGCCAGGGCCAAGACCGTACGAATGCATCAGAAGAGCTTGGCATAGTGACATACACCAACCCATGAGAGGTTTGCTCATCCAAGAGATCTTCAGGTCATCTTCTCTCTCTCTCTAGAAGTGTGCATGTGTCCTTTCTCTGTTTTCTTTAGCTCAAATTGTTCTATGAAACTTTTGTTTGGGTAGGATTGTTTGTGAGATTCACAGCCAATCCACCAAGAAGAACACTGAATGGCAAGAGAAGCTCCCTGTTGTTGTCTTGAGAGCTGAAGAAATCATCTACTCCAAAGCCAATTCTGAGGTTCTTTATTACATTTTAATTCTTTCAAATAAAAAAAAAAGTTAATCTCGAAATTTAAAAGACTGTTTCTCAACAGTAATCTCGGTTCAGTTATTGTGGAACAGAGAAGTAGTTCAGTCTTCACTATATTTGATTGATACAGTATTTACTGTTGATCAAGGCCATGAACAGTGAGATTGGTACAGTCTTGTGATGTTCTGCTCCATCTCATTGGAACTAATGTCACTCACTGTACATGGACTTGATTAAAAGATAAAGTTGTAATTAAAGTGTGCAAGTTAGTTCAGTTCTTCACTATATTTGATGTACTTCATTGCTAGGCTGAGTATATGGACATGAGTACCCTTTTGGACCGAGCAAACGACGCCATTAACACCATAATTCGACTCGATGAGACCACTGAAACAGGGGAATTTCTTAAGCCTTGTATTGAAGGTATACTTATCATTCTATGGATTCTTCTTCTTAGGCTCAGATCAATGAGCAAAGTCTTGTTCTTTCTTGTTTCTGTAGCTGCTTTGCATTTGGGTTGCACGCCAAGGAGAGCTTCAAGAAGCCAACGGAACATTAACCCTAGATGTTATCTTAGCCAAGACTCAACTAACTTGGACAACATTTTGTCGTCACAATACCTCATGAAACCGAACAACTTTGGTCCAAAGAATCTTCCGGTAATGAGCTTTCACAGCGACATTCTAAGATCACCACAAGAGAAGAGGGTAGAGAGATGTCCTGTCTCCAAGTACTCAAGCTACCCTTTGTGCTATTCCTTCAGGGTTCCTTCTTTGCCAAGCTCTAACAATGTCACCAACAAGAGCAGCAGACCAGATGCAACAAATGGGATTACATTTGGTGGGTGTGATCTGTCTCTACGCTTAGGCCCTCTTGGAGATATCAGATCTCCTAGTCAAAAACGGTGTAAGATAAGCAGCAACAACAACAACAACAACGAAAGCTGAGAAAATGAGTTTTGATTAGCGAGTCTTGTATCAGAGGATGTGTGTTTAGTCAGCTATATTAGTTCCTTTGTAGGTTTTAGGTGTCTTTAGATGTAAATGAGAGAGAGATAATGATGTAAACAGAGTAGTTTTCTTATTTGTTTTTTGTTGTTCACTAATCTTGAATCATCAAACTAGGAACTTTTAATAGCATCAAACTACGTATGTACTTTTGCAGCTGATGCACAAGAAAGATATTCGTAACACCTATCAATCACAAGATCTTATGAAAAAGTTGTTATATGAGCTTGCTAGCTTCTCAACAGATTTTTCGGCGACCAATGATGTCTCTTGCTGACCCTTGTGATACGGGCTTTTTATGGGCCAGTTCGTTTTATATTGAACCCAGAGTAAGCCCATTTACTAATCCCACTATTTTATTTAGCTCCTTCCTTTCACGTTGCATTAGGTTTGAAAAAAAAGAATCCTGGAACTGATGGTATTTATATAGGTCCAAAATTCTTATATCCGAAAAACTCGGATCCTGAATAAATCTGACCAAACTGAAAACCAATCATGTATCAAAGGACTCGAAACCCAAAACACTAATAAAACTAGAATGTTTCTTATAATTTTCAAGAAACTCTTTTATGATTGTTCAAAATTTTTAAATTCGAACCGACTCGAATTCGAAAGGAACCAACCCAAAACCGATTCAGAATTCTATAAGTACCTATATGAATTCAAAACTTCTCTATCCGAAAGGAACCAATCCGATCCTGATATGAATATTAAATATCCGAATGCCCGTTGCATCACACGTGACCAGTACCAAGCCTTTCTCTCTTGTGTTCTATGTAAAAATTCGAGACTTATAATATGCTAATTATTCTAGTGAAACTGGTAGAAAACTAAAAAAAAAGTCATTCCAGGCTTTAAATTATTTGATTCCCACGCATATGCAGATATGCTAACGTTTCATAACAGATCTAGTCTGTGTTGTATGCTACGTTGGTGACTTGGTGTTATGGTTAGACTATAACATAAATAAAATTTGAGTTGAGGCATACACTAATTAAGAAAGCTCATGCAGTTACTAGTTTACTACATGCAGACTCGAAAATGAGAAGAAAATCTTAGATACATCAAAATGTCTCAACAACCAAATCTCTTGTATCTTTACGAATATATATTTTAATTTTAAAAATGCACTGGCACATAAGGCAAGATATTTCCCTTGATGTAAAACCATTTAACCGATTTGAATTTCAGAAGCATAATTCAACTAATTTTTGACAGCTTGGAAGACCTAGTCAATATTAAAATTTTACCTAATACGAATCTTTGATCTCAAGACTTCTTTATATCAGCATTTTCCAAGCACTCCACCATTGAAAATATTGCAAAGTAAGATTAAAAAAACGGCTAAAGCTTTTTGTAATCTACTAATCTCCTCACAAAAGTAATTTCTCATTGGATCTTGAGGTAGGCTTTTCTTTCTCATTGCCTGACCTTGTCCATTATTATATTGCTAACCTTGTCCAGTGTTTAATGTCTCACCTAAAAGTTGATCCAAGTGGTTTTAAATTTACTTAAATTGGTGACCAATTGACTCTTTACGTATTGGTTTGACAAGTAAGGCCCGGACCGGTTCTTATTGATTTTAATTAATTACTTTTCTTGGAATTAAGCGACCCATTATTGATCAATTAAGTAGTATTATAGTACTAGTTTTATAAACAAAAAGCAGAAAGAAATCTCAGTTGTACGTTGACGGCTACCACGTTCCTGATGATATCAAATGTGATCATTCGTATGATTGTAGTGGAAGAGACATGACGAACTATACCGATATGAAAGATAAAATTATATATATTTGTATGTGATTTTTTAAGATAAGATTTGCTTATTCTTGTTAACGCACATGCCTACATACTTATCATTGTATGCGTCTGTAAAATCATGATATGTAAACAATATGATGGATATTTAGATACATGAAACATATGTAGGCATGAAAGAGCAACGTTGTTATTGTTTATTAAACAACATATACGATTCTTATGTCTTTTTGGGTTAAACCCCGAGAGGACTCTAAAACGCAAATATTTTTTAACCACCGAGGAGACCATCAGATCATACAATTTTTACTGATTTAATATTAAATTGTTTTTAAAAAAAGTTTGTTGACCCAAAAAGATATATTGCTTTTGACTACTCTTTAGTCTTGATAAAAAATATCAACTCCTAGTTGCATTCCTTTGACATAAAACTTTTTTTAGAAGAATCGATGAATAATCACAATTGTCTTTGTGAAAAAGAAAAAAAAAGGTGGAATCAAACATGTTGAAATTAAAACATGTTTTAGAATACGTACGCTATGGTGATATAATTTCGTATGAGCTGTCTATAAGATAGAAAGAATATACCAACGATGAGGCGAGCTGATATGTCATGTTGACGTACCACGAACAAGATTTAGTTTCTTAGAAATTAGAAACCACCTAATTGCATGATTAACAAATGATACTATAATATCCGGAAACCATATTCAAACGTTAAAAGCATCTTATTCTTCTAAATAAATACTATTCCATTAAAGATCTTTTTGTGGAAAGGCAAAATAAAATGTGTGAATCCAGAGTCTTTTTGATTTATGTAATAAGACAAATTAATCTCCATTTTCTTAAAGTGGCTCTGTGTTCACATATTCTTACTTTACGAACCCGAAATATAAGAAAGTCTAGCTTACTTCATAATGTAATATCCTTTACTAACATTTACAACATATTTGTTTTTTTTTTTAATTTGTTATGTTATCATACTCATACTGACGTTATCTATTTAATAGATTAAATGCAATAAGTTATAGGATGCATATATATTATATATCAACATATCATTGGGAAAGTAATTCCACATATATACATTTGAAATCTCTAAGAAAAGGAAAAACATTTAAAAAGATAAGAGTTCATAAGTAAAACAACTTATAGAACTGGAAATAAATGACTTCTAGAAGAGTATTGATAAACTGATAATGGATATATATAAATAAATGCAGATGACAATAGTAGATATCCAGTAGACATACATAATTGTATATATATATATATAAAAGATAATGGAAGATGCATGTTTGAGGAAGTTGCATTTAAGGTTTGCTTAAAGACCTATAGTGCTGTCACTGTTTAGGCCACATCAAACTGAATCACTATGATCCATTACTAGCATAGCTGTTTAGTAGTATTATTTTTTCAAATAATTTATCAGTTTATAATTAAATGCTTGTCATATTTCATTAGTAGTATTGAAAAACTATGGATGTATAAATAAGCTTGGCTGATTCGCCAACTCATTTCAGAATAATTTATAAGTTGGGGATATGAATGGGATGAGTAGATGATTGCGGATCATTAAAACCAAAGCTAACTCCCCAACTACATTTCATTTGAGCAATTAATATGAATGTAACGTTTGAATGAAAACTTTACTCTTTATTATATTTGCCCCTCTGGAGGATCTGTAGAATCAAGAATTGTCTATCTAGCTACTCTAGTATCTATCCATAAAAAACTAATTTACATGTCAAAGTTTTCATATCATTGACTTGGTTTACAGGGGGAGGTTGCAACATATCGGTTAGGTATAGCCTGTAAAAACTAACTAATGAAAATTGACATTAAGAATAGAATCAAAGCAGTAACGTTTGGTGAATCTGCTTTTAAATATTGTAACCATGAAGTCAAACCAAACACCCACGTCGGTGGTGAGAAAAAAGGAGTAATTTGGTTTTGGTCGATTGCCATCGACCAGGGGTAGATTGGGGATTGTGAGAGTTACCAGACCATTGGATTGAATGATGATGAAAAGGTGAGAAAGTACACGGGGAGTTCGGTCTACTGACAGCTGTGGCTTCCGTACTCAGTTAGTCTTTTACCTTAACAATCAAACAAACAAACACCTCAAAATCTTATTTCTTTCACATTTCCCCACGTCTCGTCTCTCTTTATGTTCCTTTCCAACGCCAATTCATATTGGTATTTTTTTCTTTGTAAGAAACGTTTTTGTGAGTGATTCTGTTTTAAATACGGTTTCATGGGAAGCTTTGTAAGGTTAGGTGTTATTTGTTGACGAAGATAAAACAAAGTTCTCTTTTTTCTTACGGGTAAAGAAAAAGACGAATTAGATGTGTATTCAAAGTACACGCACGAAGAAAAACCCCCACGTTTTGACGTTGGCTGTTCCATCTTTGAATTCCCCATGGCTAAACCAAAAGAGAAGAAAGAAAGAAATTGTCATAATCTAATCTATTAAAAATGAAGTACAAACAAGAAATAACCCTTATTTTTGCTTAATATTTACAAGGAATGCCACTCATACTATCCTTGCATCCAAACATCTAAGAAAAAAATAAATCTAATCTATTAAAACTAAAATACAAATAGGAAATAACTATTGGTTTTAACTAATATTTACAAAAAATGCCACTGATATTATCCATGCATCCAAACATCTAAACATTAATTTTTAACAAGAAAAAAAATAAAATTCGGCTAAACCCATTAACAATCTTTGTCATTGGAATTGAAGACTTCATAAAAAAATGTATATGTGTTTTCCAAATTTTTATAATAAAAACATAATTATACATATATATAGCATTAAATTAGTTTTATTTTTTATTTATATTCATATAATCTACCAACTATATTTGAAATATAAAAAATATAACAATGTTAATAATTTTCGATTATAATCTGAACTTATTGATTTACAATAACAAAATCATGTAACTTTCCATAACAATTTAATGACTAAAATACATACTAATATTTATTATAGATGGTTATATATACAAACAAATACAATGTATTATTCATTTGTACGATATATATCTAATAAGAATAACCTATGTAATTTATGAATTTAATTTTTTTTTATACCATATAATACATATACACAGTTAGGTCTTAGACGGATCAAATTTCCACAGTATTTTAGGATATACGGATTCAGATATGTATTCGTTAGATTCGTAAAATTGTTTTTCGGATCTGGATATTTAGGGTAGGATATTCAGACTAAAATCTAAATACACTTAGATATCCGAACCTATTTTTTTCATTTAAAATAAATCAAAAACTAAATATTAACCATCTATTTAGTCTATTTAAAATTATTATTTTAAAATACTTAAAATCATTAAAATTTAATAAAATTAAAATTTTAGTTATTTTATATAAAAGTATGTATAATATACATAGATAACTATAATTAAATTTTAAATATTTAAAATTCGGATCTGTATATCTAGACCTAAAATTTTATTATCTGAATTTGTAGGTGGATCAGTCGAATCTGTAAAATCACTTTTAGAATCCCCGAATATCCGTTTTCGAAGCGGATAGGATCTCAGTTCAGATAATGGATATCAAATATTAAATTCCAGTTATATATACATTTATAACAAACAAATTGCTTAAAATATTTGACATTTATAAAAATAACACCCGCGCGGGTGCGCGGGTCAAAAGCTAGTTCAATTTAATAATCAGAATTCAATTTAATAATCAGAATTCAAATTAATAATCAGTATTCAAATTAATGCTAAAACAATGAAAACTAATAAAAATATATTTGTTGGAAACAAGATCTCATATTAAAAATATATAAGAAACTTGAGTCAATACATTTATCACCAATTAATTTTAAGTTAAAAATCGAAAATCGAAAAAAATTGTCAGTTTTTGATGTTAAACTAATGAATTCCTTATAATTTCACATTAACTAATAACGTATATGTAAGTTGTAACCTTTTTAACTAGTGATGACAAGGTGAAAAGAACAATCAGTCATCTACAAAACAGATATCAATTACAAACCCAATTTCAAATTTCGTACATAACACAATTTAAAGCAATCTGAAGATGTTTAGATTTTGAAATATTTCACAAACTTAACAACAACAAAAGAATAGTCTTCATTACACAAATCTTTCAGTAAAAATGCACTTCTTTTACCAACATAAATGCATTCTGTACGGTGCAAACCCTATCCACAATCTTTTATTACACAATCAATTAAGATCTGTCTTCTTCTTTTTCTTTCTCTCTGAAATGTCAAAAAGTCAAAAGGGTCTGGAAATATTTAAGAAACATGTTTGGTTAAAAAGAGAGACCCACCTCCAAGTGGTCGGATCTGTCCAAAATAGTTTGTGACGGTCACAAGATAAAAAGGAAACAGATTTAAAGGAAACGGCTCAGACAGATTCTTTTTAATTCAGACACTCTCTTACAAACCTTTCTCTCTGTTTCAAACTTCATTGAATGTGACACACAGAGAGGCAGAACACACAAAAACAGAGTTCTCCTACCCTTCAAAATAATCCAACTCTTCTTCAATCTCAATCTCAATTTCAACTTTTGGGTTTCTTTCTCGTTCCGCCCCGACCCAATTCCGGGCGGAAAGTTTGAAACTTTCTAACAAGACGAAGTCGAGTTCTTTGTTTCTCTGTTTTGACTATTTCTCCGTCACCACCATCGAATCTTCTTCTCGGTGGGTTTTGCTTTTGCGATGAATCTAAGAACAATCAGTTTCTATTTACAGATGCACACCCTTCACCTGTCACCTCTCTGAGATTTTGTCTTTTTGCATCTTTCTGGAAACCTCTTTTGTTTTTCTTTCTCAGATCCATTGACTTGATCCCCACACAAAAAAAAGTCTCAACCTTTTTTTTTAAAAGCCATGAGAGGAGGCTTCTTCATCGTCTTCTTAACAACATGTCTTTCTCTCTTCCCCGATCATCTACACGGCGGTGTACCCTACACTGGCAGCATCTCTCCAGGCTTCGAAGGATCTCAGATGAACTACATCAACAACAACGGTATCTTCCTCGAATCCAACAACTCAGCTTTCGGTTTCGGTTTCATCACCACGCCAGACTCCGTCACTCTCTTCACCCTCAGCATCATCCACAAAGCCAGCTCGAGACTTATCTGGTCTGCGAACAGAGCTTCCCCTGTTTCAAACTCCGATAAGCTCCAGTTCGGAACCAACGGAGCTGTCGTGCTCCGGACAGAACAAGGAGGAGGATCTGAGGTTTGGAGGTTGGATAATTCAGGCAAAAACGCTTCGAGAATCGAGCTACGTGACTCAGGGAACCTCGTGGTTGTCTCAGGTGATGGAACGTCCCTCTGGGAGAGCTTTGATCATCCTACAGATACTCTGATTACAAACCAGGGTTTTAAACAAGGGATGAAGCTAACCAGCAACCCTTCTTCTTCAAGCAACATGACTTACACTCTCGAGATCAAGTCAGGAGATATGGTTTTGTCTGTCAACAGCTTGACTCCACAAGTGTACTGGTCCATGGGGGATGATAGAGGGAAGATCATTAACAAAGACGGTGTTGTCACTTCGTCCTCTCTCCTCGGGAACTCGTGGAGGTTCTTTGATGAGAAACAGGAACTCTTATGGCTGTTTGTGTTCTCAGATAATAAAGATGATAACGCTACTTGGATCGCGGTTTTGGGAAACAACGGTGTGATCTCCTTTACAAGTCTTGACAGTGGTGTCTCTGCAGCTGATTCCTCCACTAAAATCCCAAGCGATCAGTGCGCAACGCCTGAGCCTTGCGGGTCTTACTACGTGTGCTCTGGTAGTAAAGTGTGTGGATGTGTGTCCGGCTTGTCACAGGCTCGGTCTGATTGCAAATCGGGGATCACTTCTCCTTGTAATAAAACAGATAATGATAATGACACAACGTCCCCTGTGGAGCTTGTAAATGCTGGAGATGGAGTTGATTACTTTGCTCTCGGGTTTGCTTCTCCGTTCTCCAAGAAAACTGATCTTGATAGCTGTAAAGAGTTCTGTCACAGCAACTGTTCGTGTCTCGGTTTGTTCTTCCAGAACAGTTCTGGTGACTGTTTCTTGTTTGATTGGATTGGAAGCTTTAAAAGCTCTAAAAGTGCTGGTTTCGTCTCTTACATCAAGGTGGTTACTGATGGTTTGGGAGGTGGAGATAACGGAGAAGATGATGGGAAACACTTTCCATATATAGTGATTATTGTCTTGGTGACGGTTTTCATCATCGGTGTTTTGATCTTTGTAGCGTTTCGGATTCATAGGAGAACCAAAACGAAAACGCTTTTGGATGCTGATGAGGAACATAGCTCAGAGGAAGATAACTTCTTGGAGAGTCTATCAGGGATGCCTATTAGGTTTACTTTTAAAGATCTTCAGTCAGCGACTAATAACTTCTCTATCAAGTTAGGTCAAGGAGGGTTTGGTTCGGTTTATGAAGGGAGTTTACCTGATGGTTCACGTTTAGCTGTGAAGAAGCTTGAAGGAATAGGTCAAGGCAAGAAAGAGTTCAGAGCCGAGGTTAGTATCATCGGTAGCATTCATCATCTGCATTTGGTTCGGCTTAGAGGCTTCTGCGCAGAAGGAGCTCATAGGCTTCTTGTTTATGAGTTCTTAGCGAAAGGTTCGTTAGAGAAATGGATATTCAGGAGAAGAGATGGTGATATGCTGTTGGATTGGGACACAAGGTTCAACATCGCGCTCGGTACAGCGAAAGGTTTAGCTTATCTACATGAAGATTGCGACGCAAGAATCATCCATTGTGATATTAAACCTGAGAACATCTTGTTAGATGATAACTTCAATGCCAAGGTATCTGATTTCGGACTAGCTAAGCTCATGACTAGAGAGCAGAGCCATGTCTTCACAACTATGCGTGGGACAAGAGGGTACTTGGCACCTGAATGGATCACAAACTACGCGATCTCGGAGAAGAGTGATGTGTACAGCTATGGGATGGTGTTGTTAGAGCTTATAGGAGGAAGAAAGAACTATGATCCATCAGAGTCATCTGAGAAGTGTCACTTTCCTTCCTATGCGTTCAAGATGATGGAAGAAGGGAAGCTTTTGGAGATTGTTGATGGGAAGATGAAGAACGTTGATGTGAATGATGAGAGAGTTCAGAGAGCGATGAAGACAGCTCTTTGGTGTATACAAGAAGATATGCATTTGAGACCGTCGATGAGCAAAGTTGTTCAGATGCTTGAAGGGGTGTTTCATGTGGTTCAGCCACCGTCTTCTTCCACTTTGGGGTCGAGGCTTTACTCGAGCTTTTGTAAGTCGATTAGTGAAGAAGGTACGTCATCTGGACCTTCGGATTGTAACAGTGAGAACTATCTCTCAGCCGTGAGACTCTCCGGTCCGAGATAGCGTAGCTTTTAGTATCTTATTATAGGTTTTTTAGCTGACATTACAACCATGTATTGATGTATATTGTTGTTATGTTTAAAAGAATAGTTGCTTTATCAGTCTCAGTTTTGTAATGTTCCAACCTTTTTCACAAAGATTAAAATGCAATACTCAGTCTCAGATTCTCAGTTAAGATTATATCAAGAATTGAACATGCGAGTTCTCGATCTTTTGTGTGTCTTATTTACTTAGTTGAGCTGAATATGAAGTATTGAGAGTTCTTGTTACAGTTTGGACTCAGTTGTGACCTCTGCGATTGACTACACTTCTGGTGGTGTCCCTTGTTGAGACCAATTATGACTTAGTTTTTCATGGTAATGAATTTAGTCTCAGGTGGCATCAACGGGGTCTATTGCCTATGAACTTGAGAGACCTGAAAACACATGTTTGAAGAAATCCTTGAAGGTAGGCCGGCGGTTATTAACCAAACCGAACCTGCCAAATTGAACAGAAAAGTTTGGTTAGAAGGTTCGGTTTAGTTCAGCAATTAAAAAAAAATGGTTTTCGGTTCGGTAATCGTTTAGTTCGGTTTCTAAATAAAAATTTACCAACCAATATCAATCTTAACCAAAATTATGAAACGGTTAACCTAACTAATCAAAATCCAAACCAAAATTATTGAACTTAACTGATTTTTTTGAATTTTATCCAATTGAACCAAAACTAAAACTTCGGTAGAAAATTTTGAAACCGATCAAACTCGAACCAATTTTTTTCGGTTCACTTGGCGAGATTTCGACCAATTCAAACTAATGACTTGAACTAACCGGAGAAACCGAACCGCAAGCCTACTTGAAGGCACTGAAACCGTTTTTTCTATTAGCCTTGAGTAAGTAATTGATGTAATTTCACATCTATGTTTGCACTTGTGTTCCAGATTTTCTTGGCTGATGTATTCTTTGTCAGATTATAGCGAAAAGCAAAGGGTTAAGGTTGATGAGATACAACCAACTGTATACACCAAAGAAATGTGTCTTGTTATGCTTCTTAATGCTAATGTTTTTCTCAATCTGCGTGATCTTGTGTCTTGGGAGATTTCTATATTTCCAACAGTATGATTGTTTCATAGTTCTCTTCGTATTCTCTACAGTTTCATCATCTGCCATGTTCCAAACTGTAAGACTGGGGCCAAATAGAAAATGTTATGATGTTTAGTTTTATTTTTCTTTCTGTAACACCATGATGATAGTCACAATTTAGAGGAGACATTAAACCATCATAAATATCTTACAAAAAGTATTGCTATTACTACTTGCAATATTTCCAAATGTTATTTTTTATGTGCCTAAATGCTAATATATAGTTTTCATCAAATAGATTCTTTAATTGTCGATTTTGATACTAGATCTTTGAAAGCACACATTAAGAAAGAAATTGAGATTAGACAGAAATGAGAAAGTTTTGAGTAACATCAAGAAAGGAATGGTGTCACAAGTTGTACCTGTATCTTACACTAATCGCTGGACCAACTCTATTCACTTAATTAAAGTGATTTTTTTGTGTGTTTAATCACTTTGCTTCCTCTTTAATCACCCTCTCTCAGTGCTAATCAGGATAATCATACTTACCACTTTTCCACTAAAGAAAACAATTGTTCATAGGAGATTAGCGGGGATTCATTAAACTATATATTAATAAAATTTCAATTTATAAATGCGAAACTGCTCTACATGAACCTTGAGATGGTTGGAACTAACTAAGTACCGAAAGCCACGATATGATTATAACAATACATGATGCATGCTGGAAAGAAAAGAGTAACACCTTCTAAGCTTCTTAATTGGTTTTTCTAATTGTTAATTAGTATAACTAATAATAGTGCCTATACAGTCAACGTAATAAGTAATGCCATTAATGCTCTACATAAACCTTGAGAATGTACTAATTAACTAAGTACGAACGCATGATGACCAAAAATAACACATGATTTATGCTGGAAAGAAAAGAGTAACACCTTCTAAGCTTCTTAATTAGTTTTTTTAATTACTATAACTATAGTTCTCATACAGTCAACGAATTAGGTAATGGCGTAATGGCACTTTCATTTGTTTTCTTAGCAAAACAAACTTTAATTTGAATTAATTATTCTGGCCTACCACAAGCTTTTGCTTGGGTGTGCACATGTAATTAATTATGCAACACTTGTTTTCTTTATTTTACAATGAGGAATGCTCTACTTATTAACTTCTCATTACCTATATAAATCCAAATTTGAATTTTACTGTTTGGTAAAAAGAGAAGTAATATTTAATCTAACTATATCATCACATATTTGGTCTATAAGACAAAATCAATTTGTATTTAGATGTAGTTTTACAGTCGTCAAGTTGTATATGAAGGTCATTTTGGATGAGTTATGTGTCTTAGGTAGTTTTTAAGGTATTACTTTTAATTTAATTGTTACTTTTGAAAAGTATGTCCTTCATTTTTTAAAAATATTCTACCTATTTATACATTTAAATAAACAATAGTGTATTGACCGACAAAATTAACATTAGTGTACATTTCATGAGCTGGCTCTAGTATCTTCTGATTAAATGGGTTAATTAACACGATGAGTAAAGTTCCCATTTAAGAGTAAAGTATGTTACTAAAGCGACCAATATAATTTCAAATTAACGAAAAGTGTGTATAGTTTGATTAGGAAAATGTGAAGGTTTTTATTTATTTATTAACATCAATGGATAGTGGAGAAGGCCATACCTTTCTCCTAACCAATATATATAAAGAGCAGTCTAACCATATCCAAAAACCCCTAAAATCCGGGTTTCTTTTCCTGTATAGCATATGTTAATTAGGACTTGTTTCCCAGTTATGTTTTCTTCTATTTTTGGCCAACGCCACTTATGTTCTTTGCTGCTTTTTTAGTTCCAAGCTTTCTTATATGTTTTTTTTTAAATGGTCTCATCTCAAATTACTAATTCTTAAATCGTATAAATCTTTATTTTTGACGTAAACAAACAAACTTGCATGTTATTAATGGAATAAATTAGTCGGTTGAGTCTCGGTCAGTCAGACACTTTTACTTAATTAAAAAGAGAAGAAGATTACATGGAATCTCCAAAATGGTTTCAAGTTGTTGAGGATTCTTTTCTAATCCTCAATTATCTTGATATGTAGTTTAAAACAGGTACCAGCATTATCTAAACTCAATTGTTTCAAATGAAAAAAAAGTTTCAGTTGCATATGATTTTGTTTTTCTCCCCAAGTTGCATGTGTCTTGTTGTTAGAGTATAAAAAATGTAAAAAAGGATTTTTATAGTGGAAAATATTAGTTCCATAAAGTCCCATTCTTCCCACATCAATCCCACGATTAAAATAATAAACCGCTGATTAACCGTAATTACGCTAATGACGTGGAAATTGTAGATTAGTCGCTGTAATAAAAATATTAAATGGGTGTTTTGTCATTTTTCTCCTCTTCGCATAGCAAAACAAAAAGAAAAAAAACTTGTGTAGACACAGAGAACCATCCCTCACAAAACCCAAACCAACAAAAAAGAAAAAAAAAAAGCACTCAAGGACAAATCGGAATCTCAAAAACTCTATGAAACCTCGTCTTCCTTCGTTTTTATCTTCAATGGATGCTTGATTTGCTCTTCTGGTACTGCGTTGGTGAGGAAGATGGCGTCCTCGTGCTTCTTTTTTCTTCTTTTGTTGTGTTTTGGCCTTTGTCTTTCTTGCTTACTTCTTTGTTTAGTTGCTGTAAGAAATGGCTGGAACTTTAGATGAATCTGATGAACTTAATCTACTTGTTCGGTTTTTTTTTTCCTTGCTGGTCTAGGTGTCGGTAGATCCAAAGTTAGAAACTGTCCACTTACTGATTTACTTCACTAGTGAGCTCAGTACCACACAAGATTTAAGCTTTTCTGATTTTGATGTGCGTTTGTCTGATTGTTTACTTAGATCGATCAGGAACTAAGCAGTGAGTAGGGTTTCTGGGTTTGTGGAAAGTTTTTAACTTTACTCGAAAGCCATGATGTTTTTAGGGAATGTGTGTATTGTCTACCGATCCATTAACTTTACATGTATTATGAGTGGTTGAAGCCTGGGTATTATTGGACAAGACCAGTCCTTTCTATGTTCAACACTTTTAAAATGTAGCTTGAATCTCTGTTCACTGATACAATGTTGATTTGATATGTTATTTGCACTTCATAAACCTTAGAAAAGCACTTTGATTGATTTACATTACTATGCCTGAAGTGAATGAATGCTTTTTAGGTAAATTTTACTTAAACATTACTGATTAATATTTTAAGTTGATAAACTATTTTTCTCTCTTCACTTATATCAGTGTGATTTCTTTGTTGTTTATAGTTACTATGGATCCTGAAAGTATTATGGTTGCTGATGGGACGGACTCTGCTCTTAGGAACAGTAGTCTAGCAGTGGAAGATGTCGGTATTAAAGGAAATGGTGTTGATTGTGGAGAGACTTGGATACTGCTTCAGATAGTTCAGAATGGTAGAATTCTGGAGACAGTTTTAATTTGGATGCAGTTGAACGTCCCCAAAGTGGCAGCTGAAGGTTTGTAACTCTTGGATGGTTTGTCTACTCGTCCGTTAGATAAACAGCTATGATTAACGTTTGTGTTTTTGTCTCTTTTACTATTTAGGGCACAGAAGGTGTAAATGTAGAAGATCCAAAGCATGTTAAAGGCGAAAAGGCTCAACGGAAGCTTAAGCATGAGAAACTCCCAGGTGGTAAGAATGTTCATCGGTACATGTCAAAAGAGCAAAGATGCTATTGCTAAAGTGGCAAGATCAAATGGTTCTGTTGCTCCTGATGCACACACAAAAGTCTCTAAAGAAAACATCAGTTCAAATGGTAGAGCTGCTCAAGTTCACGGAGGTAATTTTCCCTCAGAATTTGCTCTACATTCATTTGCAATATTCTTTATGTTATCTGTTTTTTCTTCTTTTTCCGGGGCTAATGCATTATTTCTGATTTTTTTTTCATGTCAGCATGGAAAGCAAGACTCTCACCAGCTGAAAGCGCCACCGGTATTGAGTCCTCATTTTGAAATCAAAGTTTCTTTCCCATACAGTCTTTATTACTTGAACTATGAGTTCAATAATGCTATATACTAGTACTTTAGACATTGCTTATAAGTCTTCTCATTTATCATTTAATCCCTAAATCATTGTTGAAACTGGAGATTTGTTTCTCTCTTTGATGCAGGGACAAGGTGAAAACCAAAGCCTCAAAAGAAACAAGGCCAATGAGACATCTGAAGATGATACTGCAGTCTTCTAAGTATTTCTTTCACCTTTATATTTACCAGCTCTTCTTTCTTGTGTCAAGATGAGGCCTTTCTGCATTTGGGTCTCAGTTTTAACATTTATGTTGAATTTGACTTTGTGGGTCATAGTAGCCCCAAGGCAGACGATGGTAAACCTCGTAAAGTTGGTGCACTTCCAAATTATGGTTTCAGTTTCAAATGTGACCAACGGGCTGAGAAGAGAAGAGAGGTTTGTGTGTTTGAACTTCTGATTCAATATACTTGTTCTCTCTCCATAAACATGTTTTAAAACAATCATGTTTCTGCGTTGTCCAGTTCTATGTTAAGCTTGAGGAAAAGACTCATGCGAAAGAAGAGGAAATTAAAACATGCAGCAAAGTCCAAGGTTGTCTTCTAAACCTTCTTCTTTCTCATAGTATTCTCGACCTACTTTTGTTAAACAAAACTCTTGGTACTCTTCCAGGAAACACAAGAAGCTGAGCTTAGGAAGCTGCAGGAGAGCTTGAACTTCAAAGCCACACCCATGCTAGCTTTTATCAAGAACCTCAACCGCCTAAAACAGAGTTAAAGAAGGTACTGCTCCTCTCTGCTCAACCATGATCACACTTTTAATGAAGTACTAATTATCATTGTTATTTACTTCCAAGTAGATACCACCAACAAGACCCAATCTCCAAAACTTGGGCGAAAGAAGACTGATTCTGAAGAAACTCAAACCCCTCGCGTTGGTAGGCTGAGCCTAGATGAGAAAGCCTCTAGGGATAACCCAGCTGCTAAGGGAAATGTGGCAACAGTTGATGTCAAGGAAGCAACCGTTGCGCAAGTCACTTCCAAGACTGCCATCTCAGAAAACAGCTCTCCCTGATGGAAAACCCGCCCCAGCAAAAGCCCCCGCCCACAACCTCAGCAAAGGTAAAGAAACTTGAAAAAGAAGCAGAAACCCAAAACCAGTCTTCAAGTCCCATAGAAGAGGAAGCACAAGTGACTGCATCACCCAATGCTAATGGAGAAGACTCGCATGAGATTGTATCTCCAAGAATGGATGAAGACAGAGCAGAGTCCATTGAGGTATCTGAAGCGGTGTCTGTTGAGCATTAAGAAACTCTGCATTAATTAAGGAGGGAAAAGAAAGCCTGTAATAGTTTATATTATTATCTTCGACCAAAACTTATCTGAGAAGAAATGGGGTAAAGAGTGAAAGGAATCAATGTGTTTGGTTCTAAAGGTTGTTGCTTTTTATATATTTCTATGTTTGATGGTAAATGTTTTTAATCTTTTTAAGTTGTATTTTGATGTCGAGATGTTCTTTCTTTTTCTTTTTTGATGCTTTGATTCCTAAAAGGTGAATATTCAGGAGTTTCATGCTTTCATCTTCTTCTTATCCTTTGCTATATGTGCATTTTTAAAAGTTGGATTATCTTTCTGATCCATCCAAGTAAATCCTAAATACTTAACCAAGGTATTGGAGGAGATGGAGTCTAGTTTTGACCAAAGTCTAATATACATGAACATATGAAAAAAATGTTCTTGAGAATATATAATTTCTTGATATATGTCCATATAAAAGCACAAACAAGTCTTCATTTCCTTTTTGCAGAATTTTATTTGCAAATTGCAACGATCAAAGTCTATTATTTGCATGCATAGACACAAAAACAAACGTTGAGCATGACGTCTCTTGGCAACCAACCATTGATTTTCTTGACAACCAATAATTGATTTTCTTGACAACCAATAATTGATTCTATCCAGAGCCCAGGACCAATCTCAATCACTTTTTTATCTCTACGCCTAAGGACACAACCCACTTATATCTTCTTTGGAATCTCACAATTAATTCATATTTGGAGCTATACTTGGTTCTACTTTTCCAACACATATAGCATCAATCTACCTCAATGTGCAAAAGATATTTTATGGATTAAACCGGACTCAAATGTTATATATTACACCGGTTTAAAATCAGCACCAAGGGTCAGGACATAACTGAAACAGATGGGCGTTGGTAGGTAGAGAAACCATTCTCATATTTACTTTCTTCCTCCTGCTCTTCCCTCTTCTTCTTCTCCTTCTTCTTCAGTATCCCATAGAAACCGAGCATATGAGGCAAGAACATGACTGCCATAAACACCATTCATCAAGTATATCAGATTTAAGTTATCATGATGAAGTAATGTTATCATCTACTGACTACTGCCACACCACAAACATTGAAGATGCAGAGAAGAAAAAAATCACGAATGAGATGTCTGTCATTTTCAATAACGTGACCTATCAACTTCTTCAAAGGTTGGATATAGAGCGAATCAAATATGATCCACAAAATCAATTACGTGAAATGCTATCTCATTATTCCCTTTCAAGAATACCCCATTGATATAAAACAATCAATAAAGCTCGCCAATAACAAATACTCAATGGTCCAATATATCACCAATCTACCAAAAATGGGTTAAAAACTTGTGAAGTTTGCATCTTGGATAGACTTTAAGAAAACCCAATCCAAAGTTAGGGACTTTAAGAAACCCAAAGCCAAAGTTAGAGACTTTACTTACACATATCATTAGGTTTCTAAGCAGTTCCTGAACTGTAACAAATATAGTTATGTTTATACTCACCAGTCATCAGGAGAAGATTGAACAGCTTGATCAAAGTAAGACTGAGCACGAGCACCATCTCCATGATTCTTCCATATCAAATCTCCATACATAGACAGCATCCTCACCATCTCTCCCATCCTCAGACAACATAGCTCTCTCACAGTACTCCTCTGCTTTCTCTCATCACCCTTCACCTACACAATATCTAAGTTATTAGATTTAACCAATCAAAAACGCAAATTCATACACAAAAGATCTTTTTCAATATAGAGAAGTAATACAGACCAAAGTCCAAAGTGTTAGTTAGACTCATTACACAACAGTTTAGTTTTGTCTTTATCTTGTCTCTACGTATGTATACCTCTTTGAGGAACGAGCATAGTTAGCAAGAAGCAGAGCGTCTCCAGGATAACGTGAATCATCTCTTCATAGTAACCATCAACACTCCCACCTCCACCTCCACCTCCACCTCCGCCGTCACCTCCGGCACTACCGTCTCCACCTCTACCGCCAAATCCACCGTTCGAACCTCCCTGGTGGAGCCTTGACCTCTCCAAGACCCTAGAAGACGCCGTGTCGTCGTAGTAGACGCTGGAGGTTTTGGTTCTGCTCTGAACCGCTCTCATCTCGTGGAGGTTTCCATCTGAAGAAGCTCTGGGCATTTTCGACTTACAACCTCGGAGAGAAGCAGAGACGGGCCGAGCCGTAACGCGAGTTCCGTTTGTACAACGTGGAGATGAGGATTTTTGGGCGGCGCGTAGGTTAAGGTCCAGAGAAGACGCGCTTCTCAGGATCATTTTGAGTAATCTTCTTCTTTTTTTTAATGGAGTGTGTGTGAGGGAGATGAAAGATATTTAAGAGACTGAAAATATCATGGAGTATGCGTTCTTATCAGCCCCCGCTATTTGTTATTACTATCGAATTGGCCCCAAAGTTTCAAAAGGTTAAATCACATCCTTAAATTTTTATAATATAATATATATTCATTATATTATAATCCCTGAATTTTCTAAGAGAAATATGACATAAATTTTTATCACAAAAAATAAATTTCAAAAAAATAAAATAAATAAATTTTATTAAAAGATGTAAATATATATTTATAATTTTAAAGTTTATAAATATGGAGTATAATTCTAGAGATTGAGTTTAAATTTTAAAATAAATTAAAATAAATATTTAAAATAAAAAAGATTATCTCAATTATTTTAGTGATAAAAATTTAAAAATTGCTTCTTAAGAGAATTGACTAATTTATAACTTCGTGTTAATGTAGAATCCAAAATTAGAACGAATCAAGCTGAATTGAAGATAATAAATAAAATACAATATTAGTTAGAAACTTATAAACGCTTTGCTAAATTCTATGACTTTATTAGTTAGAACTAGGCATGTTCATTATGGTAAAACCGAACCGTACCGAACCGAACCGAAATAGATAATATGGTTTGGTTTTAGTATATACCATATAACCGAATGGATATGATTTTAAAAACCCGTAAGATTTGGAATATGGTTTGGTTTATAACCGATTTAAACCGAATAAACCGAACAAAACCGATCAAAAGTAGAAATATGTAAATATGTATATATTTTATAACAACCATGATAATCTATTTGTTATATAAGTTAATTTTATTAATATACCATATTTATATAGTAATAAAGAAACTCTAATTTGAAAAATACTTGAATTATATTTAAATAACAATTCATCGCAACATAAGTTTGTTATTTTCTTAGTTTTTGTTTTTAAACTTTTTTGCTTTCTTTTATCATTGACTAAATTGAATTGAAGGTTATCAATTTGATAGATAGCAACTAGTGAAAATGTTTTATGTGAACATATAATATTTTTTAATAAATGACTATATGAACAACATGGACTCTAAAATTATATAATAAGATCTCAAACTAAATATTATGTCTTCTGGTATAAAAACTGAATAAATCAAAAAACCGACAGTATATAAACCAAATCGAACCGAACTAAATATAGATTTAGAATGGTATTATATTTTACTAACCGAAATACCGAAAATCCCGAAAAAACCGAACCGGAATCGAACCGATATCCGGGATTGAACACCCCTAGTTAGAACTTAGAAGTATATCATGTCTAAGGGGAAATTGTCAAAAATATTATTTTCTTTGTACCATTTTTTAAAAATACTTTAATCACTTTTATTTTTATTTTTTAAAAGGAAAAAATATACTTATAACCTTTGGGTAATTAATTTAAGATTTAAGGTTTAGAGTTAAGGGGTGTGTAGGGTGGGGTAAGGTTTAGGAATTTAAAATTTAAGATTCTAATTAATTTTAAAAAATTACCCTTTAAAAATTGGTATTTTTAAAAATTTATTTTAATGAAGGTAAAATGAAAAGTAATACAAGGAAAGTAAGATTGACACTAATTAAGGAATAATTATGGAAATTTGATTTGATTCGATTATTCTTGTCAGGAAGTATTTAATGTAATTTGATTGGACACAGCAGCACGTAAGTAAGTGGATTAAGGAATTTGATTCTTCTCTCTTTAAATAATTGATGAGGATTTAAATAACAGACCATGGATTAAAGACAATTTAGCGGTGATGTTTTGCCATGTCCACATATTAAACAAGCGTTACTACAGAAAAAAAGTTATACGAAACCAAATTAGTTAATACATTAATTTATATCAAAAGTTCGAAACATCTATTAGTTTGAAACATAATGATTATACAACAATAGAATTTGTGTTAGTGGAAAACAAGAATCACCAATCTAAACGATGATCTACTTCAGAGAAAATGTACAAATTGATAATCTGTAATCTAAATTTACAAAAATTAAAAAATCATACTTCAACAAAACAAATGTAAAATACTATAGAAAAATAATATTTTCTCTGTTTTATTAAAATACATATTTAAAAAAAAATATAAAGATAAATATTTTGTATGTTTCTGTAAAAATATTGTAAAATTTAAAAATTAATTAATTACATTAAATTATGGGCAAATCTCTCACAATAACCCTTTTTGAAGTTTTGTCACAAAAATAACTTTCAAGAACAAAAATTACCAAACTAACCTTTTTTATTTTCAAAAAATTAATTTTTTTTCAATTTTAAACTTCACCTCCAAAACCCTATCCCATAACTCTAAACCTTAAGTCTATATTAGTTAACCCAAGTGATATAAATGTATATTAGTCATTTTGTTATCTCAACCCCAAAACCCCACCTCATAACTCTAAACCCTAAATCTAGATTAGTTAATCCAAGAGATATAAATGTATATTGGTCATTTATTAATCCTTTAATAAAGATTATTTTGGTTATTTTTTTCTTTAAATGTTATTTTGTGACAAAAACTTTTTAGGACTATCTTGGGGTATTTCTTCTTAAATTATTATGGTTATGTAAACCCGTGGGTGAATTAAATCCTTAATTGGTGCAGATCTACAAACTCCATGCAATGTGGGTGGACCCAACTGTACCAGATCACTCTACCCAATTCCACTAGAACAACAACAGCTAGCAAAAGCCAGAAGGTATCGATTTGATCCCTCAACACCCTCTAAAAAGAAAAAAAGAAATACTATATTCCCCAAAATACCCTTTATAACGTTAACAAAAGCCAAAAGGTCAAAACGTAGTCGTATCATAAAAGGGACTAAGGTCAGGTCACCACGACCACCACCATCATGTTCTCCACTCAGCTTGAGATGCGGTGCCTTCAATTTTAAAACTCAACAGCTGAAGAAGAAAAACGCCATTCTTCTCTCTCTCCTCTCTCCTCTCACACTCGAGCTTCCGTTTTCCGGCGGATCACGATCGGAATCTTAACCGTCGTTGTTGTTTCGAAGAGAACTTACGATGTTTAACGGTATCTTAGGCCGCGGATTTGCTCCCAAGGGGTTTGATTCTCTTATATTTGATTAACTCTTATCTTTGCATCTGCGGAATCGATTTGATTGTGTGATTTTGATATCGGCAGGAAACCACTGATAAAACTCACTAAGAATCGGATCGATGTGCTTCGGAGGAAGAGGAACTGCCACGATCAAGATTCTCAAGGGAGATTTAGCTGATCTCATCTCTAATGGCCTTGACGTTAATGCTTATACCAGGGTAGGGTTTTCGTTACAAGGATTTGATTTAAGATGATTCAGATTTGGTTTTTGAATGATAATCTTTTTTGAGATGCAGGCGGGAGGGCTTCTTGATGAACTAAGGCTTCTCTGGAATCTTGATTTTTGAGAGTACTTGTGATTTCGTGTATAAAGCAGCTCTCTACGATGCAGAAGATGGAGTATGTGTTGATGCTTTTACTTTTGAGAATATTTTATGATTCATGAGTAGTTGTGACATTCTGTTTGAGTAGATGAGAAATTTAGTTTTAGATTCTCTCTGGCATAGCAACTTGTTAGGTTTTATATTGAAGAATGAATTGAAGATCAGGTTGTTTGGACTTTTGGTTTATAGTATTTTATTATATTGAATAAAATTCAATCTTTTGGCGTTTTCTTGCTCACATTGTTCTTGTTTGCTTAGTTATGTGAAATGTTTTCTGTGGCTTTAGTTAAACATAAACAAATATTGTTGAAGTGTACTTTGTTCGTGGTGGAAACATGATTATGTTTTGATCAGCTGATTTGCGCTTGCTTTCCAGGGAATGTCCAGAAGATTGTCGTGAAGCGGTGTCGTCGTTAATGTTTGCAGCCTCTGGATTTTCTGAATTGCCTGAGTTGCGTGAGCTGAGGCAGATGTTTCACGAGAAATATGGAGATTCACTTAGTGTGTTTGTCAACCAAGAGGTAAGAAGTTTTTTTTGTGTACATCTTATACAGCATGTATGGTTAAGAATGTACCTGTTTCTCTTGTAGCTTGTTGAGAGTATGTCGTCAAAGCCATTTTCTTTGGAGAAGAAAGTGAAGTTAATGGAAGATGTTGCATCGGAGTTTGCTATTCGTTGGGATTCTAGAGCTTTTGAGAAGAGGATATTGAGACAAAATGGTAGTTCTGTAAAGGTATGGCTAATGACTCTTTGTTTTTGAGAGACAGTAAACTTAAATAATTGGAAGGACACTGATTTAAGATTTTCTCTCCTGGTCATGAACAGGAGACCCCAAAAAGTACTTACGACAAGCACAAGCCTGTAGACGGAAGGATGGCCTTACCACCAGAAAGGAAAAAGGATGTTGCATCAGAAAGAAGAGATCCTGTTTTCGACCTGATAATTATCAGAATGGTCACAGAGAACATCAGCATGGGCTAACATCTAAAGATAAGTCAGATGATGTTCGCCACGCCTCCAGATCGGAAAGCAAGGACGATAAGGCGGAAAGAAAAGAGGTCCATTTGCAACCTAAGCACAGATCTTCCAGAGGAAAACCTCAACCTATTTTTAACGAAGGTGACACTATAGTAATGAAGATCAAGCGTGAGAATCTCGCTCAAGGGATTGGACATCAAAATGGTGAAGCTGCTGCGCCTAAGAAAACAGAGGTGACAGAGAAGCCCAAGCGTAGCAGCATCAAATCAGATGACAAGCTAGTTATTGGCTTTAAGCAAGAAAGCTTCTTCAAAGGATACAAACCTGAGAATGGTGAAGCACCTCAGAAAGTGGAAGATAACCTCTCAATGCCTCCAAAGCCGAGGTCGAAAAGAACAGTTCGCAAGGATCAGGAGAGAAGAGAGAATACAGTTCCTGTTGGAGGTGGCACAGAGATTTATCTGGTGGTAATGTCAATGGTCGTGGAGATGGATATGATCCAGCAAAGAAATTTGAGGAGCGAGAAACAGAGAGAGTGATGAAGTCACCCGTGCACAAATCCCTTCCACCACCTCCGTATGTTAAACCGAAGTGGTAAAGGCAAGGAATGAAAAACCTGAAGCTTCAGCTAATCCAAAGGTTCGGTTTGATGGTGAAGAAAGAAAACCGTCCAGACATTGATAAAAAGGTTTCCGAAGCAGGTCATCATCAAGTGAATGACATAGATGATCAATCTCAGAAGCGACGATCTAGTAGAAGAAAACACATTGTACAATCGGTGATGGTGATGATGATACAAGCAGCAGCAGAAGAAGGGAACACTCAAGGAAAGGCCTTCAAGTCTTAATTGATGATGATGATGATGAGAAGGACGGTGAGGAGAAGATGATGGATAAACTTCTGATGCATTACAGTAAAAAGCCATCAAGTTATGAAAAGGCCATTCAAGAATCCAAAAGCAGACGTTCACATCATAGAAAACCCGAAGATGAAGAGATTCATCATCCACCTCGGTCCCTTAGTCTACCCAGTGAACATATGGCCGGACCATCTGAATCCGCAAAGACGTTTGCTCGTGCCTCCTCGTTTCAGCCAGAACGTTCAAGTGAAGCTAAGCACGTTCACCCAAAGTTACCTGACTATGAAGACTTGGCTGCTAGATTTGCGGAGCTAAAAGGAAGGTAAAATGTTTTGAACAGCTTGTGCCTTAGAGAAACATAGTGTCTGTATGGGGGATTAAATATTCTATTACCCATTACTCACTGACTTACTATTACTTCCCCATTGCTGGTCTGACACATTGTTATGGACCCCCAAAGAGTTATTGATCATCTGTTTGCGCTTGATGTGTTTCATTTAACAGTTTATAAGAAAATTGAAAGGGTGTGTTTCCGTTTAGAAGAAGGGAAACTGGTTACATGTGTTTCCATCACTATTTAATCATAACTTCGAAAGATAGGTTCAATTAATCTAAAACGAATATATCAACTGTGGTTTATATGAGGATCCTCAACTTATGGAGTTGGCTCCTCCTGTTCCATAAATTATTAGGAACATGTATATATACTATTCTTTTACTAAAAACAATAACTATTACAATAATATATTTTGAAGAGAAGGCTCGTTAACTTTTGAATAGCTGGTTGGTTACATATTATATATTTAATAAACTATATGAATTATATGGGGATTGGCTTTAAGTTTATGAATAAACAGTAGTTATCTCTTACCAGCTCAAAGACAGAATAATAAAAGAACTTTAGGTTAGGAAACAACTGTCATCATCAGCTCTTCTCTCTAGCAATGCCATACTTTTTAAAAATTAAACTGTTTACCCTCCAATTCTTTTAACAGTAACTTACATTTTGTCAGTCAACCTAACCTAAAGTCCAGAGACCAGTAGTTAAAGTTAGGCAAGACTAGGAAACCATCAATGTGAATAATATAATATTGATCTAAATGTTTGAAAAGAAGAAGTAAATGTTGAAGAAGGACAATGGATCTAAACAAAATTCAGAAAATGACATAGTAATAATCTTATGATAAACAGTCTCCCTTTTTTTGGTCTTCTAAGGTGTTGTAAAGGAAATTTAAAGGTAATATTGACTAGTAGGAATCATTTAAGTTATGTGACAAAAAAAAAGGAATCATTTAAGTAATTAAATATTTCTACAGGTACAACAACATGACTAGCAATAACTGTAAATTTAATCATATTAAAAATATCCCACATCACACCCACATAAAATGTTATATAACTAAAATAAAAATTAAATTAACAAAATAATTTTTAAAATAAGCAAACAATCTAAACACAAATTCAAAAATTTATAAATTTGGTAAAAGTGAATAATAAATTCTGTTATACGTTGAAAAAATAATACGAGAGGATAGGTAATGGGCCCCCGAACCTAAGCCCATTAGGTAATTAAAAAAGCAACATTAAAGCCGCCACGTAGCGTAGCCCAGTCATAGCCAACCCTCTCTCTATACATTACCACCACCAAAAAGTCTCCTCTCCACTTCCCCTTTATCCTGCACCCTCGACACTATTCCTACGCACCTCCATCTCCTCCTCCGTCGAAAGCAGCCACAGCCATGGGAAAAGGCGGAGCCCTAAGCGATGGAGTCATCAAGAAGATCATCCTCTCCTACACCTACGTGGCGATCTGGATCTTCCTCAGCTTCACGGTCATCGTCTACAACAAATACATCCTCGACAAGAAGATGTACAACTGGCCATTCCCTATCACACTCACCATGATCCACATGCCTTCTGCTCCTCCCTCGCCGTCCTCCTCATCAAGGTCTTCAAAATCGTCGAGCCTGTCTCCATGTCCCGCGAGACTTACATCAGATCCGTGGTCCCGATCGGCGCCTTGTACTCGCTCTCCCTCTGGCTATCGAACTCCGCGTACATCTACCTCTCCGTCTCCTTCATCCAGATGCTCAAGGCCCTGATGCCTGTGGCGGTTTACTCGATTGGGGTTCTGTTGAAGAAGGAGTCGTTTAAGTCGGAGACGATGACGAACATGCTCTCGATCTCGTTTGGGGTTGCGATCGCTGCGTATGGGGAAGCGAAGTTCGATTCGTGGGGTGTGATGTTGCAGCTTGGCGCTGTGGCGTTCGAGGCGACGAGGTTGGTTTGATTCAGATCTTGCTTACGTCGAAAGGAATCAATCTGAATCCGATTACGTCTTTGTATTACGTGGCTCCTTGTTGTTTGGGGTTTTTGTTTTTCCCTGGATCTTTGTGGAGCTTCCGTTCTTAAGGAGACTTCGAGCTTTCACTTTGATTTTGTGGTGTTTGGGACGAACTCTGTGTGTGCGTTTGCTTTGAATCTTGCGGTGTTTCTTCTTGTTGGGAAGACGTCTGCTTTGACTATGAATGTGCTGGTGTGGTGAAGGATTGGTTGCTGATTGCGTTCTCTTGGTCTGTGATTAAGGATACGGTGACTCCGATTAATCTGTTTGGGTACGGGGTTGCGTTTTTGGGTGTGGCGTATTACAATCATTGCAAGTTGCAGGCTTTGAAGGCCAAGGATGCTCAGAAGAAGTTCAGCAGGGTGATGAGGAAGCTGCTGGGAAGCTTTTGGAGGTTAGGGAGAGTGAAGGTGCTGGTAAGAGGGATGAAGCTGAAGACTGATTTGATGAGAATCTGATGGATGTGTGAAAGTTTGAGAGGAATAAGAGCTGAAAGGGTGTGTTGTTAGGATGATTTTGGTAGCTTTGCGAGGGGAGTTTTCAGCAGGGTTTTCGCGCATCTTTCGGGTTCATCACTATCATCTTTGTCTTAGGTATGATTTGTCTTTTGCCATTCTCTGTTCTTTGAGTTTTTCTTTTAGTTGCTATGTTATTTACCTTAAGTTATGGTTTAATTACTATTTGATGATGGTACAATGTCTTTACAGTATTACACACGAACCTTTTGTGTTCTATGGATCTTTGTTATTTTTTCTTCTTTATGAGTCTGTGTTGGTGACAGCTGTTTTAAGTAGTTTACTTTATAATCATGTTTGGTTCTTTGTTTATTGTCAAGCTTGGTGGTGTGGAAACATGAAACTGACCCGTTAGTGTCAGAAGGCATGTTAAAAGTTATCATAAAGCTCTAACCTGAAATTTGAAATATAAGGATGTTGAAGAGATTAAAAAATGCATCAAGGATAAATTAGTTTAGCTAAATTTCTCTAATATTCTAGTACTTCACATGGTGACTGATGAACAGAAGTAAAAGCGTCTCGTTGTTAGGTACATTACAGACAACAATCACATGCTCTTTTATTACACTACACCTCCATGAGCACAACTAACTAAGCATTGTATCGCTACTAATACTTAGGAACTACACAAGTGCACAAAGGCTTTGGGTTTAAGCTTAAGAAACAAAAGCCTATCAAATAAGCAACCTGTAATTGCGGATCTTAAGTGTTTCCACGCGACTTTTTCTGAAAGTTGATTGGATTGTGTCTGTAAGCTCTTCTTTGAGAGTATTTAACATATCAAAACTTGATTGAATATTTACTAAACTTGATTGAGTATTTTTTCATCTTGCATTTTAAACATTCTCATAGTTTTTTCAAATACATACCATTTGAGATACAGTTATGTTTGTTCATATCCCAAAGAAAAATGATACACTTCCTGTACGCTCAACATTTTAGTGTCGGCAAATATTGCGTGAGTGTTACAAACCAATTTCTATAGTAAGAAATATTAATATCATAGTGATATAAAGTTTTTAAGAAATTGAGAAAAAGGAAAAATATAAATTAAATGCAAGAAGAATAAAAAACCTAATTCGCCGTCTACGTTCCCACCCAAAACCCACTGACTCCACCACCTACCAACACCCCAAAAAAAGCAGACATGTTAAAACCCTAAGCTCAACGAAAGAGACGACGACGATCCTTTTGACTCTGAGAGAGAGACATAACATATTCTCTCTCTCTCTCTCTAGTACTCTTCACACGATTCTCGTCACACCCCATATTCGGAAAGTTCGTTCCTTTTCTTCTTCTTTCGGTTAAAGTTCATCACTTTCAGACAACCTCTGTAAGCTCGAGAAAGAAAAGATCTTTCCTTTTACTTAACCGAATCAGAAGCTTCTTATTGTGTTGGGAGCTATGGGAAAAACTGGAATCCAGCTCTTCGATGATTCAAGGAAATGGTCTTTTCTCCGTTTCCGATTTGGGATGTGACTGGAGCTTAACCAGCGGACACCCAATTGGTGGCTTATTCGCTTGCGTGAATCAAACTAATCCATTAGGATCCGGATCCATCTCTTCTCCGGATCCTTCCAATGGCAGCTTCTCTACTCAGCTCAATGGAAAAGAGGTAGAGTGGGAAGAAGTAGTTAATGGCGAGAAGACGAAGAAGAATAAGAATGGTGGTGGGCTGAAACTGAAGATAAAGGTTGGTAACCCTTCCTTGCGTCGGCTTATAAGCGGGGCTGTGGCTGGAGCCGTGTCGAGAAACGGTGGTTGCGCCGTTGGAGACGATCAGGACGCATCTGATGGTGGGAAGTGGCGGGAGCTCATCTACGGAAGTGTTTTGGTGATATCATGAAGCATGAAGGTTTGGACTGGTCTCTTCAGGGGTAATTTGGTCAATGTATTCGTGTCGCACCTGCTCGAGCCGTTGAGGTACCACAATGAATCATACCAAAGTATTGTCTTTGAATTGGAATGTCAATGCTTGACCATTCCTCCTCCTTGTGTATACTAATGATAATATGTCGTTGACTTTTTTTAATCTGTGATAAGTCTTGTCTTGGTTGACATTGTCTTATGGTAAAAGAATGAGCCTTTGGTACTCTTTGACAGAAAAAATAACGTTTAATCTTTCTGGCTTTTCAATTGTTATTGTATGTGCAGCTTTTTGTATTCGAGACAGTGAACAAGAAACTGTCACCAGAACATGGAGAGCAATCAAAGATCCCAATCCCTGCTTCATTACTCGCTGGTGCTTGTGCTGGAGTTTAGCCAAAACCCTCTTGACTTACCCTCTCGAGCTAGTCAAGACTCGTCTTACCATTCAGGTTTGGCTCTTTTAAACTACTGTTCCATGATATAATTAGGTAATCTCACTCCCTTAGCTGAAGGATTTGAGTGTCTTAGACCATGTTTATCCACGGTCTCTTAAGTTGGGGTTCTTAACTTAAATTGACTCGTTTTTTGATCAAATTTTTTTTGGTTAAGAGACGTCTCTTTAATCTCTTAGTAAGAGACGTCTCTTAAGTTTTCTTAGTTAAAGTAAGAAACTTTTCTTAAAAAGTTAAGAACCCCTGAGACTCCCAATAAACATGCCCTTAGAACATATAAACTTCTTTTTTTTGACAAAAATTAGTCAAATATTGTGAAATTGAGTTTGGACTGGTACATGGTTTAGTCGGCTCGTTAATCAGTCTTTTCAAACTAATTGCAGAGAGGTGTTACAAGGGGATTTTCGATGCATTTGTGAAAATTATACGCGAGAAGGACCCACAGAACTCTACAGGGCTCTTGCTCCTAGTCTTATTGGAGTTGTTCCATATGCAGCCACCAACTACTTTGCATACGACTCCCTAAGGAAAGCGTACCGTAGTTTCTCAAAAGCAAGAGAGATTGGAAACATTGAGACACTTCTGATAGGTTCTTTAGCTGCGTGCTCTATCTAGCACCGCTACTTTCACTCTGGAGGTGGCTCGGAAGCATATGCAGGTGGGAGCTGTTAGCGGAGAGTTGTGTACAAGAACATGTTGGAAAGCTCTGGTGAGCATACTTGAGCATGAAGGTATTCTCGGTGGTACAAAGGTCTTGGACCTAGTTGCTTGAAGCTGGTTCCTGCTGCTGGAATCTCCTTCATGTGCTATGAAGCTTGCAGAAGATACTCGTGGAGAACAACCAAGAAGAAGCCTGATTTTGGAGTTGAATACTCTCATTGCGATTTTTAGAGGTTTTTCAGAGCAAGGCAATGTATATTAGATTCATAGTTCTAAATTTATAATACACATGAAATTACACAGTTGATGTTGAGGTGATTCAAGGATTCTTTTTCTTTTATTGAGATTTTGAATCAAATAAGCTTTATACGAGTTTCCAGAATCTGTTGTAAAGAAATAAAGTGACTGTTAACAGGGTGAAGCAAAATAAATATAGTATAAAAGAAGAATAACCAATTATGTTTTGTAGACTCTATGTATCATTTTGTTCCAACATCTCTCCTCCACTGGAAAAAACTATATAACATACCAAAAATAAATAAGATCATCACAATAGTGACAGCCATCAACAGTTCATAACTCTCTGGCTACTCAGAGAAAGCTAATCTTTTGACACTTAATCACCATAACGGCCTGTTCACCACAATATGCACACAAATGTATATAAATAGGGTCTAAAATACACCTCCAGGCGATGGCATTGGGGTTGGCTTCTGGAGTGACAGAGACAAAGGATTGATCCTGACCCAAAAGCAATGAAAAGAATGGAGGCAGAGAAGAACGGACCAGACAATGACGATGGTTGGCGTTCTGTTCTGTCTTCCCAGTAGACTTTCAAGAAACGGGTAGAGATGGGCATGACCCATAAGGCAAAGAAAAGCTTCCAAAGAGCGGACCCCATGACTGGTACCCACTGTTTATAGCAATAAGAGACACCAGCCACAATGCTATCATGGTCACTACTAGGACAGTAGTTGGTGGATGAGAAGAGCTGTACCATTTGAAGATGTAAAGCTCTGCGAAATCTCCATCTTCGTCTGAAGCGTTGGACGTGACAGTGAAAAGTGGTGTCGATACCGCAAGAACCTTGAGACTAGAACCTTGGAGACTGCAAAAAGATGAGCAGATGTGCTCCGATGAACCCAGAACATGTTCGTTCCTCCACCAGTCCTCAATGCTCACACCACTCCATCTAAGCTCCAGGATTCCAGCTTACAGCGAGTGGAGATGAAGAGTAGAATGAACCAAATACTCGCGTAGTTGCTTATCTGCAACGAATGTTGCAGAGATGATGGTAAGATTGCAAAAATACATCACTGGATAGTAACAGAGTGCTGATCTGCTTTTTACGAACCTCACGGTATATGAGTGAACTGTCGTGATGCAGGCAAAAAGCTGAAGGATACAATAGCGATGAGAGAGGCAGGAGCGTGTAATAGGTAGACAATGGTGTTGATGTAAGCCAGCCTCTCCAACAGTCTCAACTTCCGGTGTAGCCATACCAGATAGGACAATGTCTACTCAAAGAATCTCAATAGATCCCAATGCCATCGAAGAACTTGGTTCAAACGATCAGAAAGATTGATTGGTGCAGATCCCTTGAAAGCAGGTCGTGGGGGATTGCAGTAGATAGACATCCAACCACGGGCATGCATCTTGAACCCAGTAAGAATATCTTCTGTAACAGAACATAGATCCAACCAATCTAGCAAAACAAAATGCCAAATAACATGTCATCAGAGAGCTGAGAAAAGGAGAACAGAAGAGTCTGGGCTGCATTGAATACTTACCTCTTTTCCCCATTCAGTCTTGTCCTCATAACCACAGCTTATAACATGAATAGCCTCCTTGAGAAGAGTAGCTGGATTAGTTGTTGGTGGAATGCCACCTTGTCCATGAAGTGGCCGCAATAAATACTGGCGATTGACAAACGCTTCTCTACACTCTTCTGGACATATGAATAGACCTATCATCATCATATCCTGCATAAACAAGACTTGTAAGTTTATACATCACACGAACATTTAAAATCGTTTCACTATAAGCTCAAATCAAACTTCGAAACCTCGTCGATGTCGTCCATATTGAAAAGTGGAGCATTGGAATCACTTCTGCTGATGCCTCTCCTTTTTTGATCATAGCTATACTTCTTGCTGTTCTTTCCTTTCTTCCTTGAGCCGCAGCAGCTCTTGACAATGATATTTGTTGTAAGTCTTCCTCTGTCAACACAGGATCATATCCATACAGAGCTTGCCTATTGAAACAACATCCAGTACCCACATATACTGGACCTTGGATACCATCTAACCCTCAAGTTAATCTGCACAAGTAACAAACATCTAAGTCAGGCCATGCCAGAAACGAGTAAATCCAACAAAATTATGACCGAAAATAAAAGACTGAATGGGGAGTGAAGCTTACATCGAAGAACACAATATTCCTGTTGGCATATCGATCGTGCAAATCAATACCATCAAAACGCTGTGGGAACTGAACATAGCAGCACTTCTTTCCATAAGCAGGGTCCATCAGGAAACACATGGCTTCTTTAATAGCCTTGCTGTTGTTAGTAATGATCACAATCCACGTTCAAAGATATGCTCCATTGGTAAAGAACAGCAGAAACACGGATCTGTCAAGTAAAGAGAAGCTAAATCAAGAAAACAATTTTCCTAGACGAAAGAATATGAAGCGACAGTGTACAAGGAAAAGTTTCCTAGGCACTGAACTAGAGAGAAAATAGAGGACACAGTAGGAGTTTGAAAGTTAACAAACCAGCATTCATTGCTCCAGCCTTTTTGTGATGTTGGAATCCAGGCCGCTTTTCACGAGAAACA